>PVJX010001308.1:0-169381 GCA_004027295.1 Dolichotis patagonum
AAGTTTAGTGGTCCAGGAAACACCTGTTGCCTATCGAAAGGGCTGTTATCCCTCGTGGAGAATCATAGCGGTCCTGGGGGGTGTTCTGATTCTCCAGACAGTCCTACACAAGCGATGAGGCGTTCCTCCTTTCCAATTCTTCCTTTAAATCCAATTGCTAAAGCACCATGACTTCATCCTCAGCAAGGTAAAACACAACTGCACACTTTACTACTTTCAATTATGACATGCAGTCCGGTTTTCCTGAGCCTTTTCTGGACTGGAAATCCTTTGTTCCCATTGACAAGGCATTTACAGGTCACCTCCCAGGATGGGTTATTTGCACAGATGGCTAATTTGGTCCATTTGTCTTTTTTGCTAATTCCTTTCCAGGGGATGAGAATTTTCTGACTATACTAATTTTTTCTTTCTTAATAGTATGGGCTGGAAAAGATGGAGCAGGAAAGTAGAAGAGTATTCCCACATAACTTCCAATAGTTTGCCACAGTCCCCCTGGAACTCTCAGCTCGTTTGACAAGAGTGATTTTATTGGAATGCCTGGATAAAATTAACCCAATTTAGACAATCTGCACAAATGTGTGAAATGCCCAATAACCCGCTCATCTACACATGATGATCTTTTCAAAATGTGATTAACCAGAATGATTCTCAAATGAGTTACAACTGGAGCATTATGTAGAAGGAAAGATTAAAAAGATCAAAAAGAAAGATTTAGCCGCTTTCTATGATGCCTACAAGTAAAACCATTATTCATCCAGTGAGAAGACTAATTGTGAACTAGCATGAAATATTGAAAGTATGATTATTATAGGTTGTGAAGTGGTAGGTTATGGCATTAAGTATTCCAGAGTCAGTTTGTTTATCTGTGAAATAAGTCAGCTAGAATAGTATAATGATGAAAATTTATAAAGCTACTATTATATTATCCCTTTTTCAGATATAAGAGTAAAAATTCCACTTGAAACCTAGTTGAAAAAGTCTGCGTTTTATACGTTTGTAGTGTAAACTGAGCATGCAAAATGAACCTAAGTTGTGATATAACATGATATTCAATAGGGCAGACTATTATAAGTTAATGAAGAGAATTCTCTTCTATTCCTTTAGGTCACATAGTCTTGCTTAATTTTCAGAGGTAAGTAAGACTAAATTCTTATACATCCTTCCAAAGTTTTTCTTGGGCTATTGTATTGGTTAAGTTTCTCTTAGTTTCAGGGCACACACAAATAATACCGGCTAACCTAAACCATAAAAGAATAGAATATGTGGAAAGACGCTGGTGTGTTTTGTGGAAACAAAGCAGGATTTAACTCTACAGTCTTGGGAAAGGGAAGGCTAAAGGAAAGTTAGGAAAGATCACAGCACTCTGTCAAATGATGCTGCTAATGTGACTTGGCCACAGAGACTCTTCACCTCTGCTAGTTCTGATTTAATTCCAAACATTATTGGGTAAGCTAGATGGAGCCAGTGGGCTGCAGTGTGGCTGGCTACGCAGGAATAGAGTGGGGAAGAGGGGAAACTGCACAGCGCGGATAGCTGGAGAAATTTTCTAGATAGTAACTTGTTGGAGTGCAACCCCATGGAACATTTCTTGCACACAAATATATTTGATTCTTTTTATTTTTTCAGTGTTTTGAGATGGGGTCTCGCTATGTAGCCCAGGCTGACCTGGAACTCACTGAGATCCTCTTGCCTCAGCCTCCTGAGTGGTGGAATTACAGCTTTGTGCTACTATGCCTTGCTGGATGTATTTGATTCTGAATCAAACACCTTTTGCATCATAATTGTTTCTTAATTCATGGATGCATTTTATAACTGGTGCTATGTTAGCATTAGTTGTAATTTTAGACACCATTTCTTTTTTCATCTCTGGAATATAAAATAATGAAATTTCTCCAGTTTGGCATTTCCACCTGTGACTTTTGCACAGGCAGGAAGGTCCTCAATTGTGTCACTTGTAATCACATTAGAATTGTATACATGCAACCATTTGTAGAGATCCCCTAAACTAAAAAGTGATGCCTGATGTTAGCTTCATTTGAAAAACACCTTGCCTATTGGAATTAAATAGCACACATATAAAAATTAAATACCATTCAAGCATAGTAGTGTTTAAGAACAAAGTATAATACTAGTGGAGGTATGTTAGAATAAAATAAAGGTATTTTAAATATTTTATGTTGTTTTTTGTGTTTTGAGACAGGGTTTCACTATATAGTTCAGGCTGGTCTTGAACTCACTATGTAGCCAGGCAGTGATCCTCCTGCCTCAGTCTCCTATGTGATGGGATAACAGGTATGCACCATCACAGCTGCCTAAGGTATTTTGTTTATGAATAGATCAAGACCATGATTTTGAATATCCAGCCTTCAGAATTGTGAGAGAATAAACTCTACTGTTTGAAGGAACCATGTTTGCAATAATTATTACAAAAGTTCTGGAAAGACACTACCTACTAATTTATTTTTGTTTTTGTGTTTATGTAATTTATTTATATATTTATCTTTAAATGGACTGATAACATTGGCTGCCTTTACCCCACACAACATGATGCTTTAAGGTATATGTACACTGTAGAATGGTTAAAGATAGCTAAAAATGCATGGCCTCACTGCATTGTCAGTTCTGTGATAGGAGAATATATTATCGATTCTCTTCACCATTTAAAAAATATGACACAGATGGTTCTCTATATAGGACAGTATTACATCCGGAGAAAGGCATTGCAAGTTTAAAGGATCATGTCAAAAGTGTATTAAAGTACTTACTGAACAACATCAGGGCATAGCCTAGCCTAGTTTAAATGTGCTCAGAATGCTTCTATCAATCTATGATTCAGCAAAATTGCTTAATACAAAGACTGTTATGTAATTAAGTAATTTGGATAGTTCATGCAATTTACTGAACACTATACTGAAATTAAAAAACAAAATGATTGTGGGGGTACTCACCATTAATGTAAATGTAATGTATGTTTATTGTTCCTGAGGAATTTGTATCACTTTGGCACTACCATAAAATTGAAGTCATAAGTTGAACCATTGTAAGTTGGGAACCATATCATTTTGTTATGAACTACAATGATCTTCCTGTGCAGTACATGTTTAGAAATGTGTTCTTTTACTGGCATCTCCCTTCTCTTCTCCGACATTTCTGGTCTCTGGTAACCACCACTGGTGTTTCTACCTTTACGTGTTCTACCCTTTCAGACTCCAAAAACAAGTGAAATAATGTAGTAATTATCTTCTCGTGCTTGGCATTTGTTTACTTAACATGACACCCTTTGATTCAACCATGTTATTGCAAATGGCAGACTTTCATTCTTTTCCATAGTTGAATACTATTCTATTGCATATTTGTTGATGGACAGTCAAATGGATACCATATTTTTTGTAGTGTGAATAGTGCTGCTATAAAAATGGAGTACAGCTATCTTTTTGACAAAGCAGTTTAATTTCCTTTGGATATTCATTCAGTCATGGTATTGCTGCATCCCATGGTAGTTTACTTTTTAAGTTTTTGAGGAGTCTCCATACTGTTTTTGGTAGTGGTTGTACTACTTCATATTCCGATCAGTAGTGTGTAGGTATTCTCACCACTGCACATCTTCACCAATACTTATTATCATTTGTCTTTTTCATAATAGCCCATTTGACTGGATTGAAGCAATATACCATCATGGTTTTGATTTGGATTTCCCTTACAATTGTAGTATTGAGCCTCCTTTCATATTCCAATTGGCAATGTGTATGTCTTCTTTCGAGAAATGTCTATATTCTGGAATATTTTTGCATCATTTGTTTTCACTGTATAGTTTATGATTCTTATATATTTTGCATATTAAAACCAAAAATCAAAATGAAGTATGTTGAATATTTTCATCCTATTTTGGTGGCAGGAGGGCCATTGTACATCTAAACTCAGGCCCTTCAAGTCAATTTAATTCATCTTGTACAACCCAAGTTTCTTTTAATCTGTAATAGGCAGCTCTTCTGATTAAAATGGAAGAAGAGGAACTATGTCTACTTCTCTCAAATAAGCAAAATAATGATAAATATATGGAAATCAGAGATTTTAAGACATTGATTGACAGGATTAGAGTTGGTGGTGGACAATCTGAAAAAAAAAAGAGGTCTCAAAGTCTGGGGAGACAAAAGTGTTAAAAGGACAGAAAAATGGAAAAGAGAGGAATACAACCATGACAATTACTCACATTGTATGTGGTGCTAATGTGTTAGTTTTCACAGAATGGCATATAGTCTTCAGCAATGTACAGTTCTTTACAGTAACTTATTAGTTTAGGGTTTCTAGCCAGACAAGACTTGGGAATACCCTACAATCCTTTTATTGTCCCTAACTTAGAGCATGTATGAGCCATGAATGTGAAGGACAGAAATAGTCCCTGTATGTACTTTGGGTCTCCCACACCTGTGGCAGGGTACACAGGACACTGGCCCTTCAGTTCTGCCATCTGAGGAGGGACTGACCAGTCCTTTTGGTACTCATATGGAGACCAAGAGCATTACTGAGAAGACCAGGGCCTGAGGGATGACTGCAGGCTGGAAGGGGTCAGGAAAAAGCAGTCAATCCTTGTCATACCAAAGTGATGAGGTCCAGAAAGTAGCAGAAAAAAGCTGGAGAGTAGAAACCTGAAAGGTAAACATTTTCTGGTTATTTTGAGGAAAATGTCTTGGGGGTGGCTCTTTTGCTTTTCAGTGAATGAGAGCAGTAGAAGGGTTTTGAAAAACATATTATTGGAGGTGCTTTGTTCTCTTTAAAGAGTCAAAAATTTAAATAAAGAATTTATTTCAGTTTTTACGTTCACATAAATTACGGACATTTAACCATGGCATTTCTCTGAGACCGATATTACAGAATTTGAGAAGCATCTAACTGTGCTTTAAGTTCTCAGTCTCATTAGAGTTAAATTTATTGTAAGAATTTAGATATTCCAGATTCCTCTCTATCTCTTCCTTCTGTAGTTCACATTTCCTCAGGTAGGTCTTTTCTCAGTTCTTTGAATTAATGATGTTCCCATCCAGGGTCTTCCTCTTTGCTCCCTACTTGGTTCCTTTCGGCCTTTCTGTTCCTAAGCCAAAGCTGTCAGATTAGCTCCACAGTGCTCAGTCACCAAAGCACAAGGCCTTTAGTCTACTGAGCTCATCTGTGGTTGATCTGCCTGCAGAAAGGTAGGCATTTAAATGTTCAGGATGGTCCTTATGAGCGATATTGGAGGGCACATCTCATCTGAACCAACTGGAAAGGAGAAATGGACTTAACCTGATGATTCTGAGCATGCCGTCTTCTCTGCTGTGAAAATCTTGCTCTAAAATCACTTCATACTAAGTATAGGGTCTATTTTCCAAGACCTCTTACGCATACAGGTGGGGCAATATTAACATATTATTTATATTAATAATTCAATGTTATCTCTCATAACTAATACGCTGCAAACATGGAGCAGAGAACAGCTGTGTAACTGCTCATATCTGAAATAAACAAAGAGCTAGTGTCTGTGAAAAGAAAGAGCTCAATTCATAACAAAACTGCATATATTTTAATATAGGAAATACAGCTGCTTTGCAAAATTCTCTTTAGGACAGTGGGAGATGTTATTTTCCACACTCAGCGTTCACCAGTTTTAGCTTTTCAGACATAAACCATGTCAAATATTTCAGAGATTGAGATTTTTGTTGTTTTTACTTTACCTAAGTTGGATGGCCAAAGGCTGCATTCCGGAGGTCAAGCGCTTGATTGACAGCGGGCCTTGGTCTGAGCAGTCAGAAGGTATCAGGCAGTGGCACAGAGGGAAAGAAACAAGGAACACTGGGTGGAAAACAAGCCAGGGCCCTCAGCTTTGGAAGTCTAACCTGTGGCAAAGCTCCACTTTTGTAGGATGCCGTGAAGGAGAGCCAGGGAAAGGCAAAGAATGGTGGGGTTGTGAGGGGACACGGCATGGGGAAAGGGACAGGTAGAATGCTGGAGCTGTTTTGAGGGAGACAGACTTTTGCTGCTGGGGTCTGTGTGCAGAAAAGGGGCCAAGGCTCAGTTCAAACTTAAGAGACCAGGTTGGTTGAAGAAAAATACTATGAGAAATGTGAGGTTTGTTTCCAGCTTTCTGCCATTACTTTTCAACACACTTTTGCTCTTTTGGCAGATTCCCTCTATCCAGGTGTTCACATCCCTGCCCCCCCTTCCCTTGAACTATAGGGTCACCCACATTGTAGCAATCATTGCACAATGTTCACCCATCAATTTCTCTGCTCCCCTCCAGTCTGGTTCTCTCTTTGCTGTTATCCTAGCTCTTTGTTGGAGTTAATTTGACAACTGATGGGAGCTGGGGTGTCGGTGACTGATAATATTTTCTCACCTTCTGGTCACATTTTTTGCTTCCTAACATAGTTGAGAGGAGATTGTAGCAGAATTAGGTAGGAAAGGGGTCTTTCCTGGATTCCAGTTACGGTTGATTGCTCTACCCATGAGAAAAGACGATCCCACCTGCCCCATCAAGACAGTGAAATCAAATGCTAGAGGAACCATAGTTTAGGAGAAACAAGAGTGAAGCAAGTGTCAATAGGCCAGTTTTGAGGGGAAAAACACAAAACATGTGAAGGACTCAGTGAGCAGCAAAGGTAATTTCATAAGCCAATTCCTTTAAAAATAAGGGCTTCAACTAATGGCTTCCTCCAGAATGACTTTTCTTTTCTCTCCCTCTGTGGATGCAGCCCAGCCCCTACTCTGCTCACATTCATTGCTTCTGTTATGAGTCTGGGGCTGGAAAAGGTTGCTTAGGTGTCAGCCAAGGCACTCCCTCTGCTTGGGGGAGAGGGAGCTGCTAGCCTGACTGGCTGTTTCCTGCCGGCTTCAGGAGCTAATGACTCAGATTCAAGCAAAACACAGAACTGAAGCAAAAGGAGAGGGGGGCACCCTCAGCTCAGACAGAGGCCCGGGTCCAAACTGCATCACCGCAGTATCGTTTGGGGGGAACTAGCACTAGAAGGCTAAGTGACTTCGTGCTTGCTCTGTGTTTGAAGACACCTGCATCTGTATGCTCACAGCCTCCCTCCTCCTCACAGACGCAGTCACCATTCCCCCTGAGCTGGAATCCGGAGGGAGGCTGTTTCACTCCACTTCGGGAAAAGCTTCTCTCTGAAGGCGCCACGTTTAGGAAGTCTCCTCAGGCTCTGTGATAGCAGGAACATCCCAGCCAGATGCTGTGATTCAGCCCCCTGCTGCCCAGTTGTCGCTCCTTGCCTGTGTCAGTCTTGTTTCCATCCCTCAACCCGGGAGGTGTTGGGGAAGGCTACCGACATTTCTCGGGAATAACACCGAAACCCAGACGAATGTGTTTTAAAGTCCTCTGTGGTTTCAGTAGCTTCCTGGATATTGGTCTGGTGGTTGAGCTGCTGCCAATGTTGACTTGCTGGTCATCTGAAAGCCAAGCTCTAGCCCAGAGGAAAGGGGCGAGACGAGTTCCAGTGCTCTCTATTCTTTCTGTTCTTCACTCCTTCCATTACTCATGGATGGACCCACATCCCGCCACCTCCTTTCAGTTATCTTCTTGTGAGTAAACATTAGTCATATCCTTCCCCTGGCCTTACGTCCATGCACTGAAGGAGAAAGCGTGACCTCTTCAATTGAAGTCCAAAGTTCTTGCTGTAGTTTGGCTCTTAAACTTCCTCTAAAGGTCCAGGTGGTGAAGACTGCTGTGCTGCTTGGTGCTCGCTGGAGGTGGTGCAGACATGAAGAGGCAGGCTTTCAGGTCAGCGGGTGTGTGTCCTTGAAAGGGACTGTGGAACCCAGTCCCTTCCTTCTCCTCTGCCTTGCTTGCTTGCCATGAGCCGAACACTTTTCCCATGCAAGATGCTGTCACTGTGATGTGCTACTTTGCCACAGGCCTTGAACCAATAGGGCCAATAGATCATGAACTAGAATCCCAAAAATTATTGCCCAAAAGAATTCTTAAGCCAGGTGTGATGGTGCACACCTATAATACCAGTACCCAGGCAGGAGGGTGGCCATGAATCCCAGGCTACAAAGGGAGACCCTGTTTTAAAAACAAAAAGCCTTATATGGCACTTATCTTTTTTGTGGCTGTTTCAATGCTCTGAGTCAATTCAAAATGCTTATTGCAATTTCTGTCAAATAAAAATATTGTGGTGTGTCCTTATCCAGTTCATCCACTTCACTCTGTGACGTCTAGCTCCTCCTCGAAGTCAAAATGACCATGAATGTTTTGAGTTTATTCAGGACGTGAAGGCAGCGGTGAGTGCACAACTAATGACCAGGAGGAGGCTTCCAGAGCTTCTTGGGAAAGTGACAAGAATGATGAGACAAGTGTGACCGAAGTGAAGGGGAGTATTGTGATAGGGATTAGTGGTAATGTGTCTTGTACTGCAATAAATTTAAAATACAAAAAAATCAAACATTCACCATAGTTTTTGATCACACTTTGTATACACAGTGTTCCTAACATTCAACTTTTATCTATGTCACTGTCAAGAAACCTAAGTGCTCTTAAAGTCAACTGTAAAGGACCAGATGCCTCCATACCATTTGGAAGTCTTCCTGATCTGGGCCTAGCTTCTGTCTGTAACCTCATCTTTAAGTATCACTCCTCTTCAGACTAACTGAACTGATTTACTTAATCCTTCAAACCAACTTTCTCACTCTCCTCTCCTAACTCTGTTTTTTTGTACCAGGGATCAAACTCATGACCTCGTGCTTGCTAGGCAAGCGCTTATGCCACTGAGCTAAATCTCCAGCCCTCTTGAGTCTTCTTTCTAGCATCTGTATAATCCTAATTTTTCTGAAAGGCCAAGGCAATGTCCATTCTCTTCTTTGTTGGATGAAGAAGGAAGGAGAAAGAAGAGAACAAGGATGAGAAAAAATAGGAGAGAGGGCAGCAAGAAACATGTTGACATTTGTGTGATAATAATCTCAGCTGTGTTGTGTAGTAGCCCTTAGAAAAGCCTTGCACTGTAAGGATTCATTATAAGCCTCATTTTCAGCATTTTAGGAAAATGAGAAAATGAGCATAAAGATTGTAGATGTACCAAAAGCTGTCAATTCCTGCTGGAAAATAGATTGTATTCATTCTGGAGTGTAATCATCATATTTGTCATGCTTACCAGTGACAGATATCGAGGAAGGCAAATTCAAATGAGAAGGTGATTTAGAGGCTAGATGTGTAGTACAAGTGGAGTTACTTGGAAAAATTACAGCAGATGTTAGCTATAATTTAGTCTGAAAGTTATGTCTCATCAGTTGTGGAGGACTTGTGATGTAGGAGGTACTAGAGACAGGCTCTGCAGGTCAATCTCTGAGATTGTAATGCTGGCTGGTGCTGTTTCTTCAAACACACTTCTTTTCTGATGAGCCAAACCTGCTTACATTACCTTGGAAACTAACTGGGGTGGAATGGAGAGCTCTTTCACTATTTTAAGATGACCCTATTTGTTTCTACTTCAAACCATTACCCTTGAGGGTCACTGTTTAATAATGTTTCCATTTATAAGAATTTAATTGCCCACTTGCCTGTAGTTGGTTTTCAGGGAGGTTCTGATACCAATCGGTTTTGTGTGGTAAGTTGTCTCTAGAGGTTTCTTGATAAATACTTACTGGCTAATAATTATGTATCACATTTGTAGACTATCATATTTCCCTTTGTCCAATGGGTTTCCAGGAGCTTAATTAGTGACTCACTTACCAGTGACTGAAAATTTCTAAGAAGTTTCAGGTCAAGAATAAGATTGCAGGAGAAAGGCCTATGAGAAAATGGTAAGGCACACAGATTTTTCATTTAATTTTAGAATATAGGTGAATAGTTTACATTTTTATTGATCCAAATGAGTTCAGCTGTATTCAAATAAACCATTTCTTACATTATAGACAAAATGACTAAGGCTCAGCAAGACTAATTGTCTTACTCAAACAAATGATCAGTAAAAAACAGGTCAGGTATCCATATTTTTTAAGTTCCAGGCAAATGGAGGCTCTCCTATTAAATCATAGTTTATTTTTAGAGTGTAATTGAGGACATAGTTACTTATTTTTTATATTTTACCATGGCCTCCCAGGAGCCAACAGAACAACTGCTACCAGAGTTGGTAATTTCATTCTTGTTGCCAGATACTTATGTACAAAGTTCTTTATGTTCATCATAATAGTAAGTAACGAGATAAACACTGCTATAGTTACCATGGAGTTAGACTAAAATTTCAGTAAATGCTGTTTGAGAAGATTGACCCAATTATGTCAGATGTAATTTCTAATGTAAAGGCTGTGGTAAGAGTGACTCCTATGAAGAGGCAGCTTCTGTGAGCTTGGGTGTCCAAGTTGCCATGTCATCTCATACATTTATTTATTCTGGACTGAGCGTAGTTTGGAAATATTGTATAATTAGACTAGTGGATACCATGGAGCAAAAAGAAGCAGTCTTTTTTTTGTTTTCCTTTTATTCTAGGCTGATGATGCATTTAATAGTGTTTTTATAAAAGCATTTAGGCAAGGTATCTTACTTATGGCCAAATGCGAGTTAAATAAAAAAGAATGAAAATATTTCAGAATAATGATAGTATAATACAGTTTGAAGAATAATAGAACTCACTAAATACTGAATCATTCAGCTCAGTTTTATGATACATTTTATATAGCTAAAAGACTTTTATGATAAAAGCAGAATTGAAAAATGTTAAGTTGTATTAAATAGGCAAAATTATGAGGACACAATTTAGTATCCTTTGCATTATTTTCAATATTTTATTCTGCTTTTTTGGGGATTGAACTTTTAAATTGTAAATGATAAGAGAAACACAGTCTTCTTCAATGTCTTGGTATTAACCTAAGGAAATTACTACTCAGAGTAACTTAGTGATTTTTTTTTTTTTTTGCCTTGAACTGGCATTATTTTATAGGATGAGTCTGGAAGGTTTTTTAAAATTTGGTTTCATCAGTGATGTTAATACATTTGAAAGACCAATGAGCCAGAATGCCATGGGTGCTTTAAAGAAACAGTGGAGCAGTGAAGATAATTCCTGTCAGTCTATATGGCTAATTAGAATACAATAAGGCACAGTTGTTTCTGTGACCATTCTTTCCCAGTGTTAAAAAGACCTGGGTAAGATATTTGTTAATAGGATTTAAAAAATTGTTTGTTAAGCTGTCAAGTAGCATGCAACTACACTACCATGGGACACAAGTCATTTTGGTGCTGTATTATGTTCTATGTGTTTTGTGAGGACAATTCTATGCGAATACACATGTGTGCAATATTTACTCAGTTTGGTAGACTTAATTATATTTGGGGGGATTTAGCATGTAGTGTTGGTATGATTAAGTGCAGCAGTAAACAAAGCCGTGCTTGTTATAAATAGAACAAATTTTATGGTGTTACGAATTTGTTTTCTACTAGTTTTTCTTTCACAAACTCATCTGTAATCTTACAACCTAAAAAGGCTTAGAGAACTTTTTCTGTAACAAGCAGGAGATAGGATTGGGAAGTATAGGAATAAGGGATTTTCTAATTATTATAGACTGTTGTGAATAAAATGGATAAACCTATGTTAGTTTTGCAGACAAGCATGACATTAACGAGAAGATATGAAAAGTGCTTCTAAATCATTTTTCTTACTTTTCCATGAATATATGTACCCTTGATAATAAGAATGTGACCTTAAGAATCTCAACATGAACAGCTGCTTGGATCTTGTTAGAGATGTATAATCTCTGAGATGCAGAAGCTTAGAATTTGCAATTCACAAGATTCCCAGGGTCATGGTTTATGTCGGTGGCCCCCAGGCCTCATGTGTTTGCATTGTGCATTTGTGATTGGTTCATTGTCTAGTGCTTGGATTGGTGGTGTCAGTGCTGCACCCTCCTAGGGGGTGGAGCCAGCATACAATGTAATGGCAGGAAGAAGGCTTGTGTCTCTCTCTTGCCGGTTTCGCCTTGCTGTTTGCAGCCGCCATGAACTGTGGCCCCGCCATGCCACCCGGTCTTGGAGCCAACTGAGTATGGACTGAAACCTCCAAAAACTATAGGAAATAAACCTTTGCTTTCCCAAATTTGGGCATCAGGTATTTTGTTTCAGCGACGAGTAAAAAGTAACTAAGACACCCAGGTAGCTCATATTTGCACTAAATGAAAATCATTGCTGATATATAGAGTTTTTTCTCTTTCAATACCTGTGGAGGTATGAGGTTTCCCTGATATTGGCAATAAAGTGGGGAACCCTCCGCCTTCCTTAATGAGCAGAGATATGAGAGTCTGAAAATGTGAAGGCAGAAATGCTACTAGCATCGGCGCAGATAGTTAATACAGTAGTGCTTCTCAACTGCATTGATGCCTCTTATAACATAGGGAAAAGGTCAGAGGTGATTTAACACATCGTACCGAAGTTATTTTTCACAGAATTGAGGTTGCATTACTAGGTGGAACTTTTTTTTTCTCATGTTAGATTACATTGTGTTGCTTCTGGTTGATATTAATTTTTTCTTTTGACAAGGTGGATTTGCTTCTTAGGCAATTAGTGAGAAGATTAATTTCATCACTGTATAGTCAGCAGCCTGAAGGGGATGCAAGCATACTATATTCTCCTCTGGCCTTAGGAATATAACTGATTCCTGTTCTTTGGAGTGTGGACCAGCTGTAACTTGGTTAATGGAGTTAACTAGACAATGATAGAGAACAAGAAATTCTTGAACTCTAGTGGGAAGTGAAGAATTATCTAAGTGGAGAAATTAGGAGCTATTACGTGAAAAAATAAAGAGTTGTAAGAGTAGCACAGAAAAGTTAAAGAAAAAGAGACCATGGCAGAGGACATTCAGAACAGTCTGCCTCCAACTGTGGTCCTCAACTTTCACTACATGTTAGAAGCACATGAAAAACTTGTAAATGTTCTGATTGTCAGGTAGTATGCAGACCAATTACATCAGAATTGCTGATGAGACCAAGGTATGAGATTTTTTAAGAAAAGATCTCTAAGTCATTCAATTCTGGGGACAAGGTTCATATCCATTGAAGAACTAAGTTTGCTCAGTGTTTTCCTCATATGTGGCATATGTATTTCCAGTGGGGAAGGCAGGTAGGCACAGAGAGTCCCAGCATCTTGATCATTTGAGGAAAACTTAAGGGGTGCATAAGACATCGATGTCAGTCACCAGAAAGTATGTGATTAAATCCCTTGGTAAAGTTCTCCACTTCCTCTTTTCAACTTTCACACTTCACCAAGAAACACTGTGAACTGCACATGGTAGCCAATATCCAAGATGGGTTTCCAATGACCCTCTTCTCCTCATATTTGTGTATTTCATGATTCTTTCCACAGTGAATCACTTAGGGCTTGTGCAGTAGACTAGAGCACAAGTGAGAGTGCAAGATGGTCAAGGCTAGACCATAAAAAGCACTATAGCTTTTACTTTAGGACCTTAGATTAGTAAATTATTGAAGATTTCAGAGAGGATCTTATAACACTACCTCTGTCACTCATGGTGTGAATACTAGAAGAAGTTCTATGGAGAAGGACAAGCTTACCAGTCATTTGAGAGAATTAACTTTGAAACAAATAATCCCACAGGATTAATCTTCAAATGATTCTAGCCCCAGCTACCATCTAATTGCAGCCTTGTGAGATGCTCTGACTTAGAACCCCTTAGGTTAGCTAGTCTTGAATTTTTGGCTTGCAGAAATTGTGAATAATAATGATTGTTTTTAAGTGATTATATTTTGAAAGGATTTGGTACACAGCATTAAATAGCTAATACAGCAGAAATCATCCAAACGCTGATTACCTATTAGTCTATTTGGGGGTATATTTGTAGGTAATTTCCAGAGAATGGTCACAGAACTGCATTTAATTATATCATAAATTACATTGGCTACCTAGTAGGCTAGATATTAAAGATTATAACAATGCTACAATGTCATTAATATATTAGCTTTACATTAAGTCTTGATAAATAGCTTGGTGGCATTTGGAGCATAGGCCAATGGTGTCTAATGAAACCTTTTACGATTATGGAAATGTTTCATCTGGGCATAGTCCAAAAAGGTTGCCACTAACAACTATTGGATATTGAGCACTTAAACTTTAGCTAGTCCACCTGAGGGACTGAACTTTAAATCTGAGTTAATTTAAAATTCTGTCTGCCATATTGACAGAGAGAAATTATATCAGAAATTGTATAGTTTCTGATAAAAATAAAAACAAAACAGAAACAGTCTGCCCTAGTGTGTAGGTTTGCATTGAAAAGAGGTGGAAATTATGGTAAGGAAACAATTTATCTATGACAAAGTCAATTAAATGATTTTTATTTTATATGCAAATATTATGTTACTCAGAGTTAAGAGATGACAAACTATAGAGAAGCAGATCATAAAAACTTTTGTGCATCTAAGATGTAAATGAATTCGGGCTTTCTAAAATCAAGTGATTTTTTGCTAAATTTGAGAGAAGTTCTGAGATGTTGTGAAAGCACAGTTATCTATATGGTACACGCTGAGTGGCTTTCAGAGGCATTTAGCCCTTACAGTTACTAGTCTTTTCTTCAACTGTAAACTACCCATGACTATAAACTACCCAATATAGTCAAGGATACTTCTACATAGTGTACACAGTCTGTTCATAAAACCTACATTAAAGGACTAGTAACCATGTTTTATGCCATTAAATGCCCAATAGTTATGTCACACAATATAGGCATTCATCATTTAATAACCAAGTTCCTTTTCTGTGACTAGATAGTTAAATGGATTGGTAGCTAAATAAGGAATTGCATATAGTATGTATATTACAAGATGTAGAGCATAGGCATGGCCAAAGAAAGCTCCAACTTGATGGCTTTGCTTTTATTGGCACAATTCTTACATGCAGCACTATAGTGTCACACACTGAAGAGCAAAACAGAACACTGCACTGTACAGCACAGTGCAATCACATTTACAGCGGTGAATTCCCTCATCAGAAAAACACAGTGAGCTCAAACAACCTGATGTTGAACCTCAAGCTTCTAGAAAAAGAAGAACATGTCATTCTCAAAGCTTTTATAAGGGAAATAAGTATAAAGACCAGAGCAGAAATTAATGCAATCGAAACTAAGAAAGCAATACAAAAAATCAATGAAATGAATAATTAGTTTTTTGAAAGGTTAAAATAGACAAACTCTTAGTTAACCTTATCAAAAAGGAAAGAAAGGACTCAAATCTATGCAATTAGGAATGGAAAGGGTGAAATCACAGAGAATCATCAATACCTACTTTGGGAACCTGTATTCTGATGAGATTGCAAACAGAATAAAGGGAGAGATTCCTAGATATATATGAATTCCCAAAGCTGAAGCAAGAAGATATAAAAATGGTAAAGAATTCAATATCATGTAATGAATTTGAAGATGTAATTAAAAATCTACCAACAAAGAGAAGGCCAGGCCCTGATGGATTCACTGCTGAATTCTGCAAGAAATTTATTTATTTTTATTTAAAAAAGAGAAAAGTCAAAAAAGAAGAACAAAAAGCAAAAGGCATAAACAACAAACTCAAAACAATATCAATATAGGTTTTCACAACAAAATGAAAGAAATTTAACAATGGTTGTTATATTGCATAATTTTCTTTTCATGTTTTTTCAAAGACATGAAAGAAAAAGATAATAGAAAAGCAGAAAAGAAGGGTAGAACAATACCGAATTCCAGAAGTTCAAAGGAAAAAAAATTCTCATTGTAGAATCACTAGTTGATACATTACTCATTGTCGTATCAAAAAATAGTTGCCAAAGTTACAAAATCAAAGCATAAGTAGTGGATAAACACTCAAACGTTGACAGTACAAATCCTTCTGTTCAATGTTCCAACAGAAATTCAGTAATAAGTCATCTATCTTACACACTATACATTTCGTTATATTCTTTAGAGTGCTTTCCTTCCCTTTCACTTTCACAGTATCTATCATACTCTTTGGATCTCAGTATTGGGTCAGTTTTCATTATTTTTTACACTAGAGAGATAATGTGATATTTACTCATGAGCAGACAGCATGAGTAACATCATGAGTGAGTCCTGTTTATTTCACCAATGAGGATATTTTCAAGTTGGCTCCATTTACCTATAAAAGCCACAAGATCATCATTTTTTATGGCTGAGTAGTATTCCATTGTATTAAAATACTACATTTTTTCATCCACTCTGCAGTTGATGGGCATTTTGTTTGTTTCTAAGATTTAGCTATCACAAATTGTGCCGCTATGAACATAGGTGCATATATATCTCTGTGACCTGACATTTTCAATTTTTCTAGGAAAACACCCAGGAGGGGAATAGCTGGATTGAATGGAATTTCCAATCCTAGTTTTTTGAGGAATCTCCATACTGATTTCCACAATGGTTGAACCAGTCTGTATGCCCACCAACAGTGGAGGAGTGTTCCTTTTTCCCCCGCATCCCTGCTAACATTTGTTATCAGTTGACTTCTTGATGGCAGCCATTCTTTCTGGGGTGAAATGAAATCTCAATGCTGTTTTAACTTGCATTTCTCAAATGACCAGTGATGGTGAACATGTCTTCATGTATATATTTGCCATTTGTATATCTTCATCTGAGAACTGTGTGTTCATATCCAATGCCCATTTTTGGAGAGGGTCTTTGAATTTGGGGGGCTTGATGTTTATCAGTTCTTTATATATTTTGGATATAAGTCCTTTGTCTGAGGAATTGCTGGCTAAGATTCTTTCCCATTCTGTGGGTTTTCTTTTCACTTTTTTGGTGATTTCTTTTGAAGTGCAAAACTTGTTAGTAATACAAGATCCCAGTTATTGAGTCTTTGAAGTATTTCCCATGCATTTTATTCATGAATTCTTTCCCTAACCCTATGTCTCCAATGTTTTTATCTACTTTGTCTTCCAGTAGATTTAGTGTTTCTGTTTTAATATTTAGATCCATGATCCATTTTGACTTTAGTTTAGTGTATGGTGATAAGCATGGGTCTAGTTTCAGTATTCGGCATGTGGAGAGCCAATTTTTCCAACACCATTTATTAAAGAGGCTATCCTTCCTCCAGTGAATGTGTTTAGCCCCTTTGTCAAATATCAGATGGCTGACTGTCTTTGTACTTATACTTGCTTCTTCTAATCTGTTCCATTGGTGCTCAGGTCTATTTCTTTTCCAGTACCATGCTGATTTTATGACTATGGCATTGTAGTCTAGTTTCAAATCAGGGATTGAGATGCCTTCTGTCTTGCCTTTGTTGCTCAGAAATGCCTTTGCTATTCTAGGTTTCTTCTGTTTCCAGATGAATTTTAGGAACATTTTTTCTAGATCTGTAAGGTATGTTGATGGTACTTTGATTGGGATTGCACTGAATCTGTATAACAGTTTTGGGAGTATGGCCATTTTCACAATGTTGGTTCTTCCTACTAAAAGCAGGGGATATCCTTCCATTTTCTAATATCCTCTTCAATCTCCTTTTTTAGGGTTGTATAATTTTCAGCATATCGATCTTTTACATTCTTGGTTAGGTTGATTCCTAAGTATTTCATTTTTTTGTGTCTTTTTGAGACAGGGTCTCTCTATGCAGTTCAGGCTGGCTTTGAGCTCACTTTGTAGCTGAGGTTGGTCTCAAACTCGCAACAATCCACCTGCCTCAGCCTCCCTAGTGCTGGGATTGCAGGCGTGAGCTACCACGCCCGGGCAGTATTTCATTTTTTTTTAGATGCTATTGTGAAATGTGATATTTCCATAATTTCTCTCTCAGTGAATTGTTTGTGTACAGGAATGCTATTGATTTTTGTCTGTTGACTTTGTATCAAGCTTCCCTGTTGAATTTGTGTATTACCTCTACTAGTCTTTTAATGGAGTTTTTTGGGTCTTCTATGTAGAGGATCATGTCATCTGCAAATAATGATAATTTAACTTCTTCTTTTCCTATTGTTATTCCTTTTATTTCTCCCTCTTGTCTGATTGCTCTGGCTAATATTTCTAGAACTATATTGAATAGGAGGGGTGATAGTGCACATCCTTGTCTTGTTCCTGATTTTAGAGTGAAGGCTTTCAGTTTTTGTCCATTTAGTGTAATGTTGGCTGTTGGATTGTCAAAAATGGCAATGTCAGATTGAGGGACATACCATCTATTCCAAATTTCTGTAGAGTTTTTATCATGAACAGGTGTTGGATTTTATCAAAAGTTTTTTCTGCGTCTATTGAGATGATCATGTGATTTTTATTTTTGGCTCTGTTGATGTGGTGTATTACATTTATTGATTTGCATATGTTAAACCATCCCTGCATTCCTAGAATAGATCCCACTTGGTCATGGTGTACAATCTTCTTGATGATTTGCTGCATTCTATTTGCCAGTATCTTATTGAGAATTTTTGCATCAATGTTCATTAGTGAGATTGGTCTATAGTTCTCCTTTCTGGTTGGGTCTTTCTCCAGTTTTGGTATCAGGGTAATACTTGCCTCCAAGAATGTTATAAGCAGGACTGCTTTTGTTTCAATTTCATTGAAGAGGTGAAGGAGTGTTGGTATTAAGTCTTCTCTAAATTTCTTATAGAATTCATCTGTGAATCCATCAGGACCTGGGCTTTTCTTTGTTGGTAAATTTTAAATAATATTTTCGATTTCAGTAGCTGATATTGGGTGATTCAAAATTGTTATATATTCTTAATCGAGCTTTGATAGTTCATATGTTTCTAGAAATCTGTCTATTTCCTATGTGAGTAGAGATTTTCAAAGTAGATCTTTTGAATTTCCAAGGAATCCATAGTAATTTCCCTCTTTTTAGTCCTTATTGCATAGATTTGGGTTTTTTCTTTCTTTTTCTTGATAAGGTTGGTTAGGGGTTTATCAATTTTGTTTATCCTCTTGAAAAACCAGCTGTTTGATTCATTAATTCTTTGTATTGTTTTTTTGGTTTCAATTGCATTAATTTCTGCTCTAATCTTAACAATTTCCTCTCTTCTATGGGCTTTGGGTTTGATTTGCTCTTTCTTTTCTAGGAGCTTGTGATGTAACATTAGGTTATTTATTTGTGCTAATTCCATTTGCTTGATGTGACTATTTATTGCTACATATTTTCCTCTTAGGACTGCTTTCATTGCATCCCATAGGTTACAGTATGATGTGTCTGCATTTTCATTATATTTTAGATATTGTTTTATTTCTCCTTTAATTTCATCTGTAACCCACTGGTTGTTCAGAACGTTGTTATTTAATTCCATGTATTTATGCAGGTTTTGCAGCTTTTTTTGCCATTGATTTCCAATTTTAGTGCACAATGATCCGATATTATGCATGGGATAATTTCACTCCCTTTTCATTTACTTAAGAATGCTTTATGAGTTAATATATGGTCTATTTTAGAGAGTGTCCCATGTGTGACTGAGAAGAATGTATATTCTGATGTGGTTGGGTAGAATACTCTGTAAATATCCACTAAGTCAATTCGTTCACAGATGTGATTCATTTCTGTTATCTCTTTGCTGACTTTTGGTCTAGTTGATCTATTTCTTTGTGACAGTGGGGTGTTAAGGTTTCCTATTACAACTGTGTTCTTGTGTACTTTGGTTTTTTATGTCCATTAGTATTTGTCTTATATAGTTGGGTGCTCCTTTATTTGGTGCATATATAATTGTTAGTTTTTCCTCTTGTAGTTTTCCACTCACAAATATGTAGTGGCCTTCTTTATCTCTTTTAAACCTTTTCAGTTTGAAGTTCACTTTGTCTGCAAAAGGAAAAGCTACCCATGCTTTTTTTCTGGGTTCTTGTTGCATGGAATACTGTTTTTCATCCTTTAACTTTTAGTCTATGAATTTGTTTTTGAGTCAGATGTGTTTCTTGGATACAGCATATTGTGGGATCCCACTTCTTGATCCATTCTGTCAACCTGCTTCTTTTGACAGGTGAATTAATCCCCTTTACATTTATAGTTATTACTGATATATATTGACTTGACTTTTCCATATTATGTTCCTGTGGTTGGTTTCCTGCTTTCCTCCCTTGTTTAATTTCTTGTCCAGGATGGTGGTTTCTTTCTGTTGTTGCTCTGGAGATTATGGTCATTTTTATCTCTTTCTAGTATGTCTTTCAATACTCCTTCTAGGATTGGTTTGGTAGATATGAATTTCTTCAGTTGTTCTTTGTCATGGAAGTATCTTGTTTTTCCATTAAATTTGAAATACAGTTTTGCTGGGTACATCAGTCTGGGTTGAAAGTTGTTTTCTTTTAGGGCTTGAAATACTTCACTCCAAGCCTGTCTTAACCTGACAGGTTTGTGCTGAGAAGTCTGCTGTGATCCTAATAGGCTTTCCTTGATAGGCGAGTTGTGTCTTTTCTCTAACAGCTCTTAGTATTCTGTTTTTATGTGGTATGTCTGAGATCTTAATTAGTATATGTCTGGGTGTAGATTTATGTTGGTTATGAGTGTTTGGCATTCTATATGCCTCACTTATTTGTATGTCAGATTTTTTCCCCATGTTTGGGAAATTTTCCATTATTCCTTCTGTGAATAGCTGAGTTAAATCCTTTGCATTGTCTCCTGCCTCCTCACTGATGCCTATTAGTCTTACATTGTTTCTCTTGGCATCATCTTGAAGCTGTTGGATTGTCATATCATGTTGTTTTGTTGTTTTTAGAAGTTCTATCTTTTCTTGGTTGTTAACTGTGATCCTACCCTCAAGGTCTGAAATTCTATCCTCAGCTTCATTTAAGTGGTCTTGCCAATTTTCAATAGAGTTTTTTGTTTCTTGGATATCTCTTTGGAACTGTTTCTTGGATTCTTCTAGTTTTCTACCTTGTTCATTCAAGGTTTCTATCAATTTCCTATGGTCCTGTATTTTTTTTTAATCTTTTTCTTCCCTGGCTATGTTGAGCAAATCCTTTACTAAGGTTGTTACTTATGTCTTTACACAAGCCGTTACTTCTAATTTGATTTCCTCTATAGCATCATGGATTTGTTTCTTTACTTCATTTGCTATCTTTTCAGAGATTTCCAGTGTATGACTATTAAAGTCCTCAATTTCTCTGTTGTCTATTCTTGCACCTGATGGACTAGATGTTTGAGATTGCATTTTGGTTTTTCATTTTGTCATTTTCACCTTCTGGGCCAATATCTGGTTATTTAGTCCCAATAGTCACAACTGTCGGCAAGGTACCTCCTAGGGTCCTACTCTGTGGTTGATGTCCACACAATTGTTGGGTACATAATGACTGGAACCTACCAGAATATTCTGTCTGGGTGAGGGGCCACCAAGTCTCCCATTGAACCAGCACTGCTAATCCTTCACAGTTCAACAATCTGGGAGGGAGAGTGGGAGCCAAACATTCACAGCAGGGCTTGGTTTAAGATATAGGTAGGTTAGCCAAGGGCAGCAGGTGGATCCAGGGTGGGTGTGACAGTCCACTAGGTCAGCACCTAAGAGGAGCATGCTGGGTTGCAGGCATGGTTCAGCAGCCTGGGCCTGGAGGGGATACAGTGGTTGTCTTTGTATGGGGACAGTGGGAGAGCATTGACTCAGGCAGGTCCAGCTCAACTGCCTGAGCTGGAGCGGAGCTCAGTGGTCTTCCTTTTGCATGGCAGTGGCGGGGAGGTACTGAGGCATGCAGGCACAACCAGTGTCCTGAGACGGGGCTGAGCTCAGTGATTTCTTCTGCGTGGTGCCTTCCTCTGTGCTGTAATAGTGGTGGTGGTGTTGGGGGTAGAGGCGTGCAGGCCAGCCCAAAAGTGCGAGCCAAGGCAGAGCTCATCCACTTACGCTGCACAGTGCCTTCCTCTACACTGTGGCAGTGGGGGGGGTAAGCAGTGTGCAGGCACACCCAGAAGCCTGTGCAAGAAATTTAGAGATCTAATGCCACTATTCCTCACACTCTTCATGGAATTAGTGAATTTAGTGAAAGCAACACTTCCAAACTCATTCTTAGAAGATAACATTGCCCTTATACCAAAACCAGAGATGGATTTAAAAAAAGAGAGAAGATCTACCATAGTCCAATCTCCCTAATGAACATATACACAAATATTTTCAATAAGAAAGCAAATCATCAAGTTTATACACCATGACCAACTAAATTTCTCCCAGGGATGTGGGAATGATTCAACATATGCAAAGCAGTAATTGTAATATATCATATTAACAGAGCTAAGGACAAAAATGACACAATCATCTCAATAGACACCCTCAAAAAAGTATTTGAGAGACCCAACACCCTGCAGATAAAGCTCTACAGAAAACTGGAATAGACGGTCTTTACCTCAATCTGATAAAAGCCGTCCACAACAAACAAACAGCAAACTTCATACTAAACAGTCAAAAATTGAAAGCTTTCACTCTAACATCTAGAAAAATAAATAGATTTCCATTATCATCATTTTTATTCAATATAGTTCTGGAAATATTAGCTAGAACAATTGGGAAAGAGAAAGAAATAAAAGGAATAAGATGGAAGAAGTTAAATTATCATTATTTGCAGATTACATAATTTTCTACATAGAATATTTCCCTAACTCCACCAAAAGACCTACATTTAAACAAAATTCAGCAGCATAGCTGTATACAAAATCAACATTCAAATATAAATAGCATCTTGGTACACAAACAACAAACTAGCTGAGAAAGAAATTAGGGAAACCAGTTTCACAATAGCATAAAAAATGAAATATTTTGGAATCAATTTGATGAAGGAAGTAAAAGAACTTTACATTGGAAACTACAGTGTTCTGTAAAAGGGAATCAAAGAGAATATCCGAAAACAGAAAGTTATCCCTTGTTTCTAGGTAGAAAGAATGAATATAGTGAAAATGGCCATACTTCCAGAATTGTTATATAGATTTAATGCAATCCTGATCAAAATATGAATAGTATACCTCAAACAAACCTAAAATTCATTTGAAACCTGAAGACAGCTAGAATAGCAAAAGCAATCCTGAACAACAAAGGCAAGGCAGGGTACATCACAATCCCTGGCTGGAAATTATACTACAAGTCTACTGTGATAAAAACTGAAAGGTATTTGGAAACAAACAAAACAACAAACAAACAAGCCTCAAAAACAAACCAACAAAAAATAAAACAACAACAACAGCAACAACAACATAAACAGAAGCAAAGATTGGTGGAACAGATTAAAAAGTGCAGAAGCAATTGTAAACACATTCATTCATGTTAACTTTGACAAGAAAGTCAAATACTTTCACAGGGAAGAAAGATACAACTTGTGTAGGGAAAGTTGGCTTTCTACACACTGAAGAATAAACCTAACCCTGTATCTTTAAGGATGCACAAACTAAAATAAAAATGGATCAAAGATCTAAATATTGAAACAGAAACACTGAGTCTGTTGGAAGACAGAATAGGTAAAATTTCTGAAGAAGTAAGTGTAGGCAAAGACCCTATGAACAAAACCCCAACTGCACAAGAAATATTACAAATAATCAACAATTGGGATCTCAGCTTATTAGCAAGATTTTGTACAGTAAAAGAAAGTACCAACATATTGAAGAGACAGCACATGAAGTGGGAAAAAATTTGCCACCTGTTCCTCAGGCAAAGGACTCATGTCTAGAATTTGTAAAGAACTCAAAAAAATCAGACTCCCCTCAGAAAATTTAGAGACCCAATTCAAAAATGAGTATCTGAAATAAATATACACTTCTCAATAAAGAAGTAGAAATGGCAAAAACATATATTATGTATATATATATATATATATATATATATATATACTCAGTAGTCAGTTGAGAAACACAAGTTAAAACAACATTCAGATGCCATCTTACTGCAGAAAGTCTATTATCAAGAGATCAACCAATAACAAATGGTGGTGGAGCTGTGGGGGAAATGAAATCCTTCTCCACTGTTGGTGGGAGTGTAGATGATGCAATCACTATAGAAATTAGCATGGAGATTCCTCAAAAATACTAAAACTAGGGGTTTCATTTCAGTTAGTTATTCCTCTTGCAAAAAATTAATCATCATATCACAGTGATACATACGTATCCATGCTTATACTGGTAATAACAAAATCTTGGACATAGCCCTGTGCCCAGATGAATGGCTCAAGGAGATGTGTTTTTTAATACTATGGAAAACTACTCAACCATAAATAAGGACAAATTTGAAAGATTTTTAGAAAAATGGATGAGGTTTGAGACCATACTCTTCAGTGAAATAAATCAAACACACATGTTTAAATATTGCTTTTTTTTGGTGTGAGAAACCACCAAAGGACCAAAATGTATAATAGATACTGGGAAATAGGAAGAAAATGTTCCAAACAAAGGAGACATGGAGGTGGAAGAAGGAAAGATGGGAAAAGAAAAAGAGAATGGAAGGAAAAAATGCAACAATGCTTTTGTAAATAAAGAGCATAAAACACACATAAAGGAGAGGAAAAGATTGGGGAAAAAGAAAAATCAAGATATGTCATGTACAGGCCCAAATTCCCTGTGTTGAATGTGATCATTATATATATCTAAGATGTTCCAATAATTTTTTTTTTAAATGTGGTTTTCTAGAGAATGCATATTCTCCAACGACTTCAAAGTAAAATACAGTAGCTACCAACTAATCATCACCTCAGCAGGGTTCAAGCCATGTTGATCTCTTACATATCGGAAAAGGCAGGGACAAAAATCATTCAGAAAATCCAGGGCATGTGATGATACAGCAATGTTATAGAAAGTGCTCATCAATAATCATGACTGCAGAACTCATGCAATCCATATATGATCGTCAGCAAATCAATAAAGTGTCCACTCCTATATTTCCTCACATTCCCTTTCCCAACCTCTTAGCAGCTTTTATGAATTCTTCAAGGGTACAATGATTACACAGTTGATATTTCTGGAAGCTGTTTTGAATGTGAAATTTTGGCTCATTAATGAAGGAGGTCCATGGGGCTAGTGATTTAGCTCAGCAGCATAAGTGCCTGCCTGGCAAGCACAAGGTACTATGTTCAATCCCCAGTACAGGAAAAAAAAAAAAAGGAGGTCCTGCAATTGCAAAGGACCAACGAAACTACAATACCGCTAATAAGATAGCACAGAACCATGGACCTGCTTGGCCATGTGAAAATCCTCTGAAATGCAAGATATTCTTGCCAGGGGAACTGGCCTTAATAGAGTTGCTGCTTTGTCCTGCTCTGTAGTAAATACCTTTGAGGACAGAAATACCTAGCTTACTAGCCAGGAATGAAAGACAAAAATTAAACACACAAAATAATCACAGAGTCACGACATTTATCTTTACCTGAATGCTGTGTTTATTTGCCCAAGATGCTCAGTGAATGTACCTAAAGTGTAATAGGCCACAGGCACTTCTCATGTAATCACTATGTCCCTGTGAGTAGGTCGTTAAGTAAATCTGTCCCTGAATGAGGAATTGTGCATAGCATGCATATTGCAAGATTCAGAACAAAGAATCGGAAGTTGCATAACTCCTGCTTGCAGAACTGTAATGTATAACAGAATGTGAAACAACAGAACAACTAGCAAAACCTAAAGTGCAATATAAACAATATGTACCGTGTGAAAAAAAGATATTGAGCTTTGGTCAACAAGATTTACAGAATTGGTTAAAGACAAAGATGAGTAGTTAAGTCCGAGTAGCAGGCTGTGAGTCGGAACAGTGCACCTCTGTGAGGTTTGCACAGGTAACTCATTGAAGAAGGAAAATCTGTACTGAAAAGTATAGTTATTCCTTTAACTTAAAAATTTTTTTTGTTCCCTCTCTTTACTCTTACTCAACTCTTCTTTCCCACCCCATTTGCAAAATCTCTATTTCCATTTATTTCTTCAGTTCTTTTTTTAAAAAGTTCCTTTTCTCTTCCTTCACTCCCCACCCCTCCATCTCTTGTTTTAATTCTCATTTAAAAAATTCTTCCTGCTTCCTAATATCCATTCTCCTCAATTTATCATATTCTAGGTGCTTATGTACATTTGTATATATATTAAGATTCTTATTCTAAATATGATCACCTAGAAGCATTCTTGCATTGCTTCACCAAATCACGTGAAAATGGCCAAAGGGGGGAAATAAGGCACAAATAATTTCAACAAAAATCTCTCATTGAAGCAAAATCAGATGTACATCTCCACAGATGCTGTGGAGAAATCAGTTTCTCTGCAGAAGAGAACATAACTCTGCTTAAAAAGGTGGAGGAAATGTTTGAAATGTGAAGTCCCTGAAACTTGTTACCAGACTCGCCTGAAGACCACTGTAATTCCACAGATTGAGGGAGGTTTTCTGAGTGCCTGGATGGAAGGGTGAAATTGCTCTTCCTTTGCCCATGTTACTTTCCTGGCGTCCTCCTAGTGTCTCCTACCTAGGTTGTCTCCTAAGTAAGTGGCCTAAATTTGAATGCTGGGGGAGCCTAAATTAAAACATCTGTCTTTAAAAGGACACTGGCAATAAAAATAACGGTAAGTTAAGAGTTTCTTGAAGTAAATTAATATGTGATGAAGGGAAAACTAGGCTATCATCTTGATCAAGGAAAGGTTATTCTAACTGGGACATAGAAACTGAATCAGGAAACACTGATTAACTGAGTAAATTTGTAACCTAAAGTAGCCAATCAAATATTACACCTTAATCAAACAATTCAGCAGCAACAAATCAGATAATTTTACTTAAAACAAGCAAATGATCTAAAAGACATTTCTCACACAGACAGGTGAGAGCCAGTAAGTACATGAAAAAGTGCTATACATCATGAATGATCAGGAAGTTACAAATCAAAACCACAATGAGGTATCATCTCTCCCCAGTCAGAATGTTACTAATGGTTATACGTTTTAAGGAATCAAGATCAATATGTCAAAGAGACAGCTTCACATGAATGTTTATTGTAGCACTCTTTGCAATAACCAATATATGGAATCAGTCAGGATACTTATCAACAGATGAAAGGGCCAAAAATATGGTGTACATATAGAGAATGAAATATTAATCAACAATAAAAAAATAGAATCCTGTCATTTATGGCACAATGGATGGGTCTAGAGAACAAATAAGCTAAGCGCAGAAAGACAAATGCCACATGTTCTTACTGGGGAAGCTACAAAGTTGCTCACACAGAATTAAAGAGTAAGTATAGATGGTGAGATGTTAGGAGGATGGTGTGAAAGGAGCCATAGAGAGAAGGTGGGTAATAGATACCAAAGCACCGCTTAGGGAGGGTAGTTCTGCTATGCCACTCAATATAACAACTATAGAACACAAACATTGACTCTACATTTCTAAAAAACTAGAAGAGAAAGCTTTGAAGGTTTTCAATGTATAGAAAACACAGTATTCAAGGAGATAAATGGGCTAATAATTTTGATTTGATCATTACACATTATATACGTATATTTGATTATAATACTTTGCTCCATAAATATGTGTATTATATGTCAATCAAAATAAAATTAAAAATGTTAGCTTTCACAAAACATTTTTTCGGGGGTACCAGGAACTGAAGTCACTAACTCGCACTTTGCCAGTTAGGCACTTGGGCCACTAAGCTATATCCCTGGCCCCACTAAACATATTTCTATATAGTTGATGTACTCTACCTTGGGCACTATTACAAGTACTGTGGATACAAGATTGAGAAAGATAGACAAAGTCTGCATGCATGAGTTTAGGTTACAGAAAATCTTAAATAAAGTGAACAGTAAATGAACTCTACAAACAAATGTGCTGTATGAAGATAATAAATCAGAATAATGGAATAATTCATATGTTCTTTCATTCATTAATTAATTAAGTTCATATTTATAACCCACTAGTAAAAGATAACTTATATTTCAACTTTTAAAATGTATCTAGAGGGCAAAATGCTAGTACAAAGTCTCGACTATGGAAATTATATATTCACTTGCAAAAATAGTGATAAAACATAGATGATGATTGTCATATTTTCTGTTTTAGCTTAACACATTACACTAGAATGGATTGTCAAGGATATAGTTTATAAACCTTTGAGAAGGAGTGAAGATAATCTCTGGGAGCCACTATGTATCCATCAAAAGCGTTCAATCTAAATTCACATGACTTCCCATTTTATAATAATTTCTACAAAACAGAAATTCCATGGGTAAATGCATTTAAATTATTTTAAGTACATTAAAGCATTTGGCAATATTTTTGTTGAGAACTTTCTAAGTAAGTATTGGACTGAATGACAGAGCCTTTGATATTTAGTGCATTAAGCATTTGCTTGCTTTGCATCGGTCATTAGTTGTGTAGTTTTCCAGTGGAATTTGACTAGGCTGTACTCTTATTTCTCTTTGTCAATATGTTATTAATAATTATGATAGAATTTTAGAACTGAGGACACAATACTGAATTTATAAGTGACAGAACCACAAACAAAGATGATGTCAACTACCAGAAACCCACTGGGCCAAAACCAATGGAATGAGATTAAGCAGAAACAAGTTACAAGTTCTGTTTAGGTTCAGAAAGTCAGCCACATGAGAATGAGTTGGCTTGGCCGCAGTACAGATGGCTAAGTTTTGGGATTTCCATTTGATGACAACCATAAAATAAGCCAGTAGTATGATGTGGCTGCTAGGAAAACGGCCTGCATTAGTGAAATATGTGTCTAGAACTGTGGAAGCAACGCAAACACAACTTCACCAGATTCTCTTCTGGTGAGATGACGTATGGGAGAAAGCGCCAAATTTTTTCATTATGATTTAAAACTTCTCTCGCTGGAGTACGTTGGGATGAAGGCGCAGAAAGTTGTGCATATCATCTTTTCAGTCCAGGCTGAAAGTTTAGGGTATTGATTTCCTGCAGGTCAAAAGACAAAGGAGATATCTGCAGGGTGCCTTTGTCTTTAAGAAGCCAGAGAACATTTATCTAGAATATTGGTTCAAAGTTAGAGAGAGCAGTTTTTCTTATAAACTGAAGAACGAAGTATCCAGCATGTGGCTAACATGGGAGAGGGGATGCCTTTTCCTAGAATCACTTAATCCTAAAGATTTGTCTCAGAATGAAAACTTGGATTAAGTATTACATCAATTATCTATCCCATGTATTGAATTGTTCCAAAATTGATAGGGTTACAACAACAATTTGATTTTTCTTCCTTTCTTCCTTTCTACCTTTCTCTCTCTGTCTTTCTCTCTCTCCTTTTTCCTTTCTTCCCCCTCTTCTTCTTCCTCTTCCTCTTCTTCCTCTTCCTCCTCTTCCTCTTCTTCTTCCCCTTCTTTCTCTTTCTCCTTCTCCCTCTCCCCCTCCTCCTTCTCCTCCTTCCTTCTTCTTTCTTCCTCTTCCTCTTCCTCTTCTTCTTCCTCTTGGAACTCCCAGGTCTGTGGAAAATGCACTTGAGGTGTGTCAACTGGATACAGTTGTGTGCTGAATGGAGCCATAGCTCTTGGAAGGCTTCACTGGGCTGGAAATGCAAAGCGGCTCACTCCTCCACTGGGCAAGTTTTGCTGACAGTTGACTGAGGGCTTGGCAGGGGCTGCCAGCCAAGCGTGTACCTGTGGCTTCTTTGTGTGTCCTCTAGTTGCTTCAGAGTGGCTGGGTTTCTTCCACGACAGCTCAGGAAGATAGAGGTAAAGTTTCCCAGTGGACAAGGCAGAAGCTCTACTCTTCCTATAATGATGTTCTCACAGGTCCTTCTCTGTATTTCTCCCTGTAGGACTGCATTTGCTGTTGAGTGAGAAACCCATATCATGCATGGAGGTGGCATAAAGGTCATTTTTGCTTAAAGGGATGTCTAAATTTCTGGACATTAAAAAAAAACCCCAACAGATAGCCTCTTAGTTTACTTCCAACTTTCAATGTTTGAGTTACACAACTCACTGGATGATGATAAGACTTTTAATGGAAACAGGGACATTTACTGTATTCTAAATCACTTGGGGTTTGTATCTGGGCTTAGATGAAATTTTTCATTGTCCCTATCACACAAAGGATTTTTAGCTTGATTTACATAAATGCACACATATTGGGTATTATGAAAAATACACAAAAAGTTCTGAATTCTCTCAGGTAATTTACCAGAAATTATGAAAATAAGAGAATAAATGCATTAGTCACTAAAGCAATTTGATGAATCTTGCCAGTTCAGCTCTCTTAGACCCATCAGGAGGTTGTAATGACACAGGCAAGCGAATGACAAGTGCAGCCAGTTTGGGACTTCTATATCCTCTTGTTGCATGAAAATATGTCTTGAAAAATTTAAAAATTGAATGTATTATTTGCATCTTGTAACAGATAAATTTGGGGTGTAGTGCCTTATGGAATATAAGGTCACATTTATCCAGACAGAGACCTGACCCTTAACACAATCTCAATTCTAATAACTACTGAAGATGCTGTGTTTGTGTTCATTCCTACTGCTCATTATCTTGCCAATTTCTAAAGGCCTCAATTCAGACCTAGTTCTTCCAAGAAGCAGATTTCTTGCTTTCATATTATGGCCTTGATTTTATTTCAAATCATACATTCATTCACTACACTTCAACAGGAGACATCCGTGAAACTCCAACTAGCTTGAAGTTAGAGCAGAACTTCTTGTTGGTATCTGGGTACTGCACTGTAGTGAGAGGGAAAAGAGGAGCTTAGAGCAGCCCCATAGAGGAACGTTCCAAAATGGTAACTTAGATACACAAAACACTGTTTTTCAAGTTTTGTAGTGAGAATTTTTTCTCTCATTCATTTGCCTTTTTGCACCTTTAAATAGCAAATTCATTTGCAAGAAGCTAGGAAACAATCCCTGCAAGAAGTAGAAGTCTATTCCCTCACCAGCAGTCCTCTCTGTGAAGGGTCTCCACACTGGGTTGACTTTAAACTTTCTTTGGCCTCTTGTGGATGGCCCAGTTTGCAGTAACCCCATTGTGTCAGACAGATCACCCTACCCAGATAGAAGCTCAGCGTTCAGGCCAACATTTGACCAATGTCTGTGAAGTCCAGTCAGATGACTTAGTTTTTTGGAAGCTTAAACAGAGCTGAAATATTGTTTGAGATTTGCACCAAATTGTTTTCTTGAAAAAAAAAGTCACTGTTTTCTGCTATAACATGTCCAGTGATGAAGTGAGAAGGTAAAATAAGGCAGTACATTTTTTCAGGGATATGTATGTTCTTATTATGGGATCAGTGACTCATTTATTGCATTAATTTTATTTATTACTGATGGGTATGACCATTCCATCATCACAGCCAAAGACATGTCAGAAAGGAGGACACAGAACAGATTCTCGTAAGGTTATTATAGCCTGATAAATTTAGGGTGCTTGACTGGACTCTAGAAGTTCTACATGAAGAATTTTTGGTCACGTCAGACAAGATGACAGCTGGTCCTGTCACTGTCCTCGGGGTGTAGATTATGGATCTCAAAGCTGAGTTCTGGGGGGGTGCTCATAGTAGGGGATAATTAAAATGATGAGAACAAATGTGAAAGTTTTTCTCATGAGAGGTATTATCTGAACTAGTGGTAGTATAAACACAATTTTCACAATATTTAGGTGAATCGAAATGACAGTAACTGCAAAAATAACATGCCAGTAATCTTTGTGTACTTTAGAAAAGATTGAAGGACATTTAGTCATGTTTATTAAGGAAATCAAAAATGATATGAAGTTTTGAATATTGGAAAAATCCTAGTCATATAAAAATAGTTCGTTCCTAAGTTATGTAAATATATATTTTTGATAAATTATCATATAAATATATATAAATTTACTATGTATTTAAATATATGTAGCTATATATTTTTGATAAGTTCTCATATAAATATATATAAATTTATCTACTACATATTTAAATATATGTAGCTATTTAGAAAATTAGTATGTGAATAAAGCACACAGAGAGCAACAAATAAAAAAACAAAAGTAAACAAATAAGCAAAATATGATCTTACATTAAAAATGGATGAAATATAACCATATGTAATGGTTGATCCATCGTGTCAACTTGACAAGTTTAGAAGTTTAACTAAACCCCTCAGCAGGCAGCCAGGAGCCTTACTTGTAAACACCCTAAACCTGTGCAAAAGGAGGGCACAGAGATGATGTGAGTGCTACCCCCGCCCTGGGGGTGGTAGCCTGCTTACAACAGGAGGGAGGAAAAGAGGCTTGTTCCCCCTTCTTGCTCTTGCTGTTTTTCCTGTTCTGCCGGCTTGAAATGTCGCCCTTGTGCCATGCCATCCCGCTTTGGTGCCAGCTGATTATGGACTGAAACCTCCACAAACCTCCACCTTTCCTTCCTTAATTTTGGGTGTTGGGTGTTTTGTCCTAGAAACAAGAAGAAAGTAACCGAGACCCATATGTATTTCTAAGAGGTTTTATTCAGTAAGCATGTAAGATACTTTAAAAAATCAGGCAGATCTCAGTTTGTACCGTATTATGTACATACACTTTCGCTTCGTCTGTTCCATGTGACCTTTGTCACATTAGTTTTGCTGATTATATGTTGCTTCATTTAATGATTTTGTGACTTTTAAGCTAGAAACTCCTGCTGAATATTTAAGTTTTTTCTACCTTATAAAATTAATAAGTACTTCTTTGGTAAACAAGCTGGTAGACGAAGCTTTAAGTAACTGCGCAGTAACTCACTGGCTATGGGATAGAAACGTCCCCTTTCTGGGTGCAGTTCTCGTTTCCCTCACTCTCTCCACTGTAGCCACAGCTGAGAATGAATAGATGTTACTGTTTATTCATTCAGTGTTTCTGCTTTCCTCCATTTGGCTGCTTTGTGGGAATGCATCTCCATTTCCCTCCACCTTATTTGAGGTCATGAGACCACTTTTGGCCTTTGAACTTTTTGTCCCTATCATGGTAATTGTTAATGTTTCAGAGTGACTGTTTTATCAGACTCTATTCCAGAGCGAGAAGAGCAGGAGCAAAACTCTAAAGCTAAATCAGCTTGAAATAAGAAGGAGGAGGAACTCTTGAAACCATCAAGATCTTAGTTATTTGTTACTGCAGCATAGCACAGCCTACACTGACTGATACACTATCTCTTACATTTTGCACCCCTTTTACTTCCTTGTCTTATTTATATCTGCCATTACTTTTGTATACTACTTGCATTCTACTTACTTACTTGTTTACAGCTCAGGGCAACATAAGAAATTTTGTTAGAACTCTGTGACTACTCAGTTTTCTCTAATTACAGGGCTTGATACAACTAAAGGTTTAAATTGCTTACTTTATTAGTATCCATGTATTTTGTAAATTCAAAAGTACTCTATACTTTGTAGATGAGAAGCAAATATTTTACAATGTGCTCAATACAGAATAGAAACTCAGTAATTATATCTTTAGTGATGGATAAATGCTGAATCATGCTTTGTTACTCTCTAATCAAATGGATCTGGAAAGGTTTTGTATCACAGTGCATGAATGTGACCATTCCTCTGTCCTGCCATCAGAGGCCTGCCATTTTAGAGGCAAAAAGATGTCAGTGCAGTGTTTTAATTTTGATTTCTTTTAAAATGATGAAATATTTTAACTGATTTATTGACTATTTACATATCTAGTGGCCTATTCATATTCTTTGCTCAACTTGAGTTAGATTATTTGTTACAAATAATTAAAAGTTACTGAGTAACATAAATAGTGGTTACTTTTGATTTTGTTCTGCCCTGGAGAAGTTGACTGGTCTTTTCTCTGTATACCTCTGTCTTTCTCCAGAATATTTTCAGAGTTCCTGAATTGCTAAACTTGAGCATATGAAAGCTGTTTAGCAGGAATAAAGTATTATTTTGACTTGAACTCCACTAATTTTCTTTTCATATAGTGTCTTCAAGAATTCCTTAGGATGTTCAAGTGACCAACTGGAAAACACATTGACAACATATGGGTCATCATTATGAAACCATTATTAAATCACCAATTCCTTAGAACCCTGATGTGAATATCTTGTCTTGCTGAGGTTAACTCAACTAGCTACACTCAGTCATGTAAGTATGAAACAAAGCATGGGGATAGTAACTGGGTCTTTGTCTTTTTGCTGCTGTTGTTGTACTGAATGCAATTTTTATTTTTTATTTTAAAGATAGTAAAATACAACAAAAGAAGACAGAACAAAGGAATCAAGACAACTCCTGAAATTGGTGCAGAACTTCACAGCAGGATACTGGAATAACTGTAATAGTTGACATAGTGTATCTCATTATCTTCGCAATAGTTGTCCATTCAATCAGGTATAGCAACATCAAACCAAAAGCAAAACACTATAAAACCAATCAAAACAGAATATTGAATAGAGCAAAACAATTAATCAGAACAAAGCAAAACAGTGAAAACAATATTGGATTTCAAAGATAAAATAGAACGAAATCCCTCATATTTGCTATACTGCTTACTGGCATTCTCCCAAGAGATACTCTGACCGCTTGCCCCAGGTCAGTGTAATCAACCAGACAATACAAGCATTTAGTTGCCTTATGTACCTTAGTTTCTATCAACTCAGGCTGTCCTCACAACAATCCCGTTGCTAAGGTGGGGTGGTAGTATTTGATTCTCAGCCAGTACATCAGTAGGCACAAGGGAGACACTGACTTTTCTCTTCCTGGCGCCTGCCCATGGCTCATGCTGCTTACCAGGAAGGCTGGATCATTGCTTTCTTGATTGGTCTCCCAAGTCCTAGCATGGCGGATTCTCAGGAGACACTGACTTTTCTCTCCTTCTGGATTTTTGCTTTGATACTTAATAATTTGATATTCTAAGAACTGATTTTAATGTATTTTCTTTTTTCTGAATCAAAGCAATTCAGTGCAAACAAACTCATGTGAAATAAAGCAAATACATCTATACATCTATGTTCTGTGGTGCCTACTCTTGTCAAAGTCTATCCTTTATTTCTATAAGGATGTTCCCTATAAAATTCACAGAGCAAGTTTTTCATTTAGCTTTTATATGTTCATCTTTGTAACATAAAACTTGCTTGCTTTAGACTTGTAGGAAAAATTCATTTCAGGTGCATTCTATTTCCTAATACACACACACACACACACACACGCACCTCTATTTAATCCTGATATCTACCTAAAATCCCAGTGAAACAACATTTGAACTGTTGAACCTCCTGATGGTCTTTCTCAACAAAAGGAAACTTGCTTTCTTTTCTCTGATGGTTTCTTCTAAAATTTGATTTTGTTTCACAGGATAAATTCAATACTGTTTTGCCTTGGAGCTATTGAATGATCTTTTCTCTTTGTATCTGTCTTTCTTCAGAATATTTTCAGAGTTCTTGTTTCAGACCGCTCTATTTTGGTAAACTACACTTCCAAATTTAGAATGCAGTCTGTTACAAAGGTGTGATGAAGGAATTGCTAATAAAATACCTCATTGATTTTGTGCATTGTACCAGAAAACAGGTAACCTGCAAAGAGGACTGATGTAGTGTCACTGGGCTGATTTAGCTGTTTTGTCACATGAGTGAATTCGCCTGTCTTGTCACCACCACAGTATCCCTTGCCGTGCACTGGGTTGGTCCACAATGAATTACTGTTCTACCTACCACACACGTGTGCCACAGATGGTCATTTTTAATTTTAGAACTCAACTGTAATAAATTCAGCACATTAATATTTGCTTAAGATTGAGTGCTGGGAGGCTATCATGGGAAATCCATCAGTCAAGTTCATCTCTAACCAGGCAGTGATGATTCCATTGCTACAAAATAATCCTTTGTTATGTCTGCCTCTCAGCCTTCTAACCTTTTCTCTTTCTTTGTGAGTGGAATGTAAATCTAATCTGCACACTAACATTTGCTTACAAGCTGTGCAGAAGAACTAAGGGTTTTGGTTAAACAGACATTTCAAGGAAACATGTTATTAGCTGTATAAGTCAGAATGGACCTTGTGTTGCTCTTTAGCTTTTATTTAGACAGAAGATTTGTTTATTTTATCTCTTTCCTAGTCAGCGCAAGGCAGTCAGATTCTAAAATCATTGTGTTGAGGACACGATGTGAGGGCTGGGGGACATCTAATTTCTTCTTTTCTGTCCTGGCCAAAAAAGAAGAGCAGTGATGGGGAGACAACAAATAGAACTGGACAAAACAATCGTGAAGAAGCTCAGAGGGGTTGATGTGTGATTGTGGGGTATGTGACGGAGTGAGAGAGGGTGACTCAGGACTGTCAGGTGGATACGAATGAGGCTGCAGGAAAAGAGCTCTCAGGACCTCGGGAAAGGGAATTCCCTCCATGCAACCTGGAATTCCTCAGGAAACACCTTTTCCTCTAGCCCTCCCAACCCCTTGTTTTGTTCTCAGGTCCTGGGCGTCTCAGAGCTGGGAGCCAATACCTGTGTCCATCTTGCTTTTCATTGCTGCTTCTCTTCATCACCCTCCGCCTTGCTGGGTGAAGCCCGTGCTCCTTGAACTTGTGGCCTGCTCACTTAGCCCCTTCTTCTCCCTCCGGTTTTCTCATTCTCACAAATCTGGACCACGCCTCTCATTATTCTCGGACTTTGCAACCGATCCTTAGATTTCCGCTGCATCCCAATTCCTGCTCTGCTCTTCTGAAGCTTCACAATGCACAACTACCCATTCTAAGTCTTTTCTTGGACTTTGTGCCTACCTAGGACAGCCCAGTGTTCAGTCTCTCAGTCATCTTTAACCACTGTGTAGACTATGTCCAGATTTTCTGTTTGGCTCTAAGCATAGCTCATGGCTATTATATCTTCATAGACTCTTTTCCATCCTTCCTGCCAACCCACCTAGTTCTCTTCCATGTTCATTGTTATAATAACGTTGTTGACAATAACTCGCCCTACTTGCTTTTTTAAAAAAAATTCATATTTTTTGGTGACATTTGACCTTGTTGACTCCATTTGTTTAGCTTCCTTGTAGCCAAACAAATACACATTGCAGGTACAGTATGTTCTCTTTCCAGTTACACATACTGGTCACCAAATATCCCTGGTGACTGGTCTCATATCCCTGTCACACTTATTTTTCATCTTATTACAATTTACAGCCTGCTCACTGTCTTTGTCTGCTTCATGAGAACTTCAAATATTATTTGCCCTTCTCCAGTTTCTAATCTTTTGTGATTATTATTACTTTTTGTATTAGATGTTACTTTCAGTTAGGTCCTATCCCTCTTTCTGGGTTTTTATCCCATCACTTCCATTTATCTTATTAATTTGAATTACTTTGCCTTTACCTTCTTCAATATTTATCTTAAGATTCTTCCCATTACATTTCAAATAAACTTAAATATCCACATCAAATATTAGCTAAGCTACCCAGCTACAAATCATTTTGTATGTCAACTTGGCTAAGTTTTGGCAAATAATTGCTTGGCCAAATACTAATCTACGTGCTTCTGTATAGACATTTTGTAGATGTGATTAACACTTACTATTAACTACTTTAAATAAATCAGGTTAACCACCCCCCTCACATGTAGCTGGGTCTCAGAAAGAATATCAGTTGAAGGCCTAAAGTGCCAAGGTGGAGATTTCCCTAGGAAAATGAATACTGGATCTACATTATAGCAGAAATTCTATCTGAATTTCCAGTCCACTCACATGCTCTATGGATTTCTGATTTAGCAACTTCTCTGATCTTGTGAGTCAACTTTTAAAATTCTCTCTTGCTTTCACTATTTATCCAATCATCTAACAGATGGATAAATAGATAAATCCTACTGACTTGGTTTATCTACAGACGGATCCTACTGGTTCTCTTTACTTAGACATTTCAGCATAATACAGTACCCAACTTTAAAAAGGCTGTACTTTTGTCTCTTTTCATGTCTCTACTTACATACCTTTCATTTATTCCACAATTCATTCAGGTGCATGCATGTTATTAAACTGAATAAACTTTTATAAACATAGCAAATTGCCATGTGACTCTAAGACCAATGACATTTTTTCATCCTCAACTTTGGCCAAATATCAAGCTAAAAGCCTATGAAATATCCTTGACTATTCTTTCAAACCACAAGTCCCCCTGATGCTCACTCTGAAATATATCCAGATTTTCATGTGTCCTCACATACTTTTCACTCTCTGATGTAAGATGCTAGCGTTCTCTACCTCCATGAATATGATACTTCCCACATTGATCTTCCTCAAACCAATCTCCCTATTCTTGTCTTTGGCTCTTCATAATTTATTCTTATCACAGTTCACAACTACAATTATTCATTTTCTAGCTCAAAACCCTCCAAAGATCTCCCAATTTACTCAAAGTAATGATTATCTTTAAGCAAACTAGGACATTATTTTATAATATCTTAGGATTGGTAACATTCCTTATTGTAATGATAAAAAATGGAGAATTCAGGGCTAACATTTCTCACATAAGTGGTAACAGAGTATATGTAATTATTTTTATTTTAATGAGATTACAAGAAAACAAAACAATAAAAACAAACCAGTAGAAATGATACAGGATTTCAAAACAAGCTGATATGAAATTAACAATTGTCACTATATTTATGCAATTGTTTTTTAAAGTCTCAGACTGGTATATGGGAACTTTACAATAGTAAAATGCAGGTCTGCTAACGACTTTGTAATAAGTACTTTAAACATCTGTGGAAAGAAGACAGGAAGGAATGCATTTTAAATTTGTCATTAAGGAAGACTCTAACTTGAATGAAAGTGCTTATTTCAATATATCCGTCTTGTAGTGTATAGTAAGTAATATATCGATTTTTATTATTGTTTTACAAATGGCTAGATATATTTTAAACAAAAGTCTGGATCAAAATTTCTGGAAATCCTAAAAAAATCTCAGCAAACCTCTAGTTGGTCACAACATTGTGGGAAGGAAAGGCAAGAAGAGAGACAATTGAGATTCTGGGGCCTCTGCAAAGCAGGCAGAAGGGTTTGGGGAATATAAAGAGGGAACTTCTATCCAGGAAGGTGGAAATAAGGAGTTTTCAGGCAGAAACAGGAAGGAACTGCACTGTGGAGAAGCATGAAGCTGTTCAGAAGTTTTTTTGGTTTTGTACTCTAATTAGCAAATAAAGATCACCTTCTTCCCTTTTGACTTTTTAAAATTGATATTTAATTCATATGCTCTGTATTGCATAATGCTATGTTTTTCGATATATTCCCAGCTGTATGGCTATCAAATAGTAATTTAGAATATATCCACCATTCTACAAAGAAATTCCAATTAAGAGTCACTTTTCAATCTCTTTCATATCCACCTCTCTCAACTACTTGGTAAACACTAATGTATTTTTTTCTGTATGGATTTGCTTATTATGACTTTTTACATTTGTGGTATAATGTGATAAATGCCTTTTGTGTCCATCTATGTCTACCTTATTTTACTTTGCAAGCTTTCAAAAGTCAGTATTTTTAGAGTTTATTAGTATTTCATTAATTCTGCTGCTGAATAATATGTAATTATATGAATGTAAAAAATTTTGCCAATCCATTAACCAGCTGAAGGACATTTCAGTTGTTTCAACTTTATAGTAATTATGACTGACACTTTTGGTATTAATTTTTATGAACAAGCTTTTGGGGATTTGTGTTTTAATTTCTCCTGGGTATATGACTTAGGAGTAAAATTGTCGAGTCTTATGGTAGCTATGTTTAACTTTTGTTGAACTGTCAGACTATGTTCAAGTAATGTTGACTGTATCATTTTACATTTCCACCAGAAATCCTGGAGAGTTCCAGTTTCTCCACTTTCTATCAACATTTGTCTATCATTTTTGTTATATTCACTTTAGTTAATATCAAATCATATCTCATTATAGCTTTTAATTTGTGTGTCCCTAGTTACTAATGATGCTTCTGTGTGCTTAATGGCCATTTGTATATCTTCTTTGTAGAAATATTATTTACATCTTTTGTTTTTATTGAACTGTCATAGATTTTTTTAATATTCTGGGGACTATCTTCTTATGAGTTACATGATTTGCATTGATGAACATGATTTTCCTGTTGTTCCTTGGGCTTGGCCTTTTAATATTATATCTGAAAAAACTTTGCTTAACTCATTGTCTTTTCTATTATATAGTTCTGGGTCTTACTTTTTATATTAATTAAATCCCTTCTCTTATAAATTGTGTATGTCAAACATTTTATCACAGCAATGGGAAAGCTGACCAATAGGTATCTAGTTTTATTATTTTGCATGTATTTATCCTATAGTTCTAGCATCATATGTTGAAAAATTATTTTCACTGAATTTTCTTGGCATCTTTATCAATATTAATTGATCACAAATGTTGAAATTCATTTCAAGACAATGCTATTCTACTGATTAATATACCTGTTTTTGTAAGACAATGTTGCCTTGATTATTGCAGCTTTGTAGTACATTGTAGAATTAAGAAGGGCAAGTTCTCCTATTTTGTTTTTCTTTCTCAAGATTTTTATTTTGGCCATGTTAAATTCCTTGTATTTACATATGAATTTTAGGATCTATTTTTCAATTTCTTTGTACAAATCATTTATGATTTTATTGATTTGCATTGAATTTATAGAGCCATTGTATTTTCTTATGTAATTGTAAGTGCCTTTGATATGTAAATAACTCCCAAAACTCTAAAGTTAATCCACTTTTTTTTAATGAATTCCAGACCTGTATATGGTACTTCGTGAGGCATCTTTCTCCTCATGTCTGAAGTAACTCCTTATTTATCTGCATCCTCCCAACTTCCTTTAGTCTTCAGCCCTCCCAATTAATAGTGCTCCTCTTTACCCAGGGGATTGTTCCTAGTATCAGAGAGAATTCTTTTGGCTGTAGGTGCTTTAGATAGACAGTGTCTCATTGTCTCAGATCTTAGTCCCAGCACAATCAGGTTCTGCTTGGGAAATTCTTCAGGTTGCAGACAGCCTGCCTCTTTTTGCATCTTCACATGGTGGAAAGAGGGTAAGAGAATTTTCAGAGTTCTTTTTATAAGGGCACTAATCCCATTCATGAAGGCTTCACATTTAAGACTTGATTGCCTTCTGGGGTTTTAGGCGTTCAACACATTAAATTTGGGAGACACAAACTTCAGCCTTAAGGGTGTAGTCTCCCTTTGGTGAGGAAAAGTATATTTCCTTTAATGCAGTTTCAGTTCACGCTTGTAATTTTTAGCCACTTCATCATTGTGCTTGTGGACTATTAAGTCCTCTGTATTTATGAAACAAATGGATGTTAATTATTTCCTGTGAATTAATTTTTGAGCTTAAATAAGGGATTTTTAACAAATTATTGTTAATCTTTATATTATTTTTTATATAATTTCATAGTATTTCAATTGTGCTATATTTTACTTTTGCATAATGGATATCACTAGACACTGAACACTAAGTATGTGTTAAAACTAATTGAATAATTTTGTTCCGGAGAAACATCATAAACAGGGAAGAGTAATGAATTAAAATGATGGTAAGTATACCAAAGTGTAAAAATGACCAGCTATGCTAGTTTTCTAATTCAAATGTAATCTTAGTGTCAAATGCAGATCTTTGCAGCCGGTAAATTAATGAACAGACAAAGAAGGCTGTCAAGATAGTTATTCATGATCATTAATTAACATGATTGGATTGAAAGCTGCCTAGAAAATTCATAAAGCACACGTCTGGGTGTCTGTGCATGTCTTTGAAGGGGTCTCCAGAGACATTCCCTGAATTGACCAATATGATGGACCTAAATGCAAAAAAAAAAAAAAAAAAAGCAAACAAAACAAAACACCAGGAAAAAAACCAGCCACACCTTGTCACCTCCTTTCTGCTTAATCAAGTGCATCTTTTACATTTTACTTTTTTTTATTTTAAAGATAATAAAATCCAACAAAACAAAGCAGAATAAAACCAAAACAAAGCAGTTAACTTGGTACAGAACTTTGAACAGGATAATAGAAAAACAAAAATAGTGTATCTTGTTATCTTCACAATAGTTGTCCATTCCATCCAATATAGCAAAATCAAACCAAAACAAAACAGACTATAACCAATCAAAAGAGAACATTGAATAAAGCAGAACAATTAATAAGAATAAAACAAAACAATGGTAATAAAATTGGACCTCAAAATCAATATAGAAGGAAATCTCCCATATTTGCTATGTTGCATACTGTCATCCTCCCTACAGATGCTCAGACCACTGGCCCCAGTCCTGCAAAATCAACCAAACAATACAAGCATTCAGTTACTTTATATGTACTTCAGTTGCTATCAACTCAGCCTGTCCTCTGAACCACCAGTCAGGTTGCATAATGGGAGGAGTTTTTGATGTGCCAGTAGGCTCACTGGAGGTGCTATCTGGCTTCTCTCTTCCTGGGCCCTGCATGGCTTGTGTGGCTTACCACAAAGTCCAGCTAGTTGGCTTCTTGGTGGGCTCCTCCCAGTCCCAACATGGCTGATTCTTGGGAGGCACTGACTTCTCTCACCCTGGGCCCCGCATGCCTTGCCAGAAAGTACATTTTTTATTATTGCTATTGCTCATGCACTTTAGACTATAGCTTCCTTTGTCTTCAGTGCTAGCAGCTCTCTCAAGATGTTCCAGCTCTTAGACTTCATACTGGGACTGTATCGCTAGTTCCTCTGATTCTGAGACATCCGTCTTGGACTTACCAGCTACACACTAAATTCTCTGGCTCTCCAGAAGTAAAAGGCCTCTGAGCGATTATCTAGGCGAACATCTTCTATGGTAATGTAAAAAATTTCCTTTTATAATCATATATATTTTGTTGGTTTTTTTCCTTTATGTAACCCTGGCCAGTATAGTTATAAAGTAAAAAAGAATAAAACCATGGAGAGTTCTCTATTATACTAATAACAGAAGATAGACTGAAGGTGTGCTACGATACCAGTTATCCGCACTTGAAGTATTGCATGGATATGTGAATGCCAAAATATTTCTGATGGTAATATTTTGTGTAATGTATGTGTATATTCCTTAAAGTAACTAAAAGAAAGGAATTAGAGCCTTTGAATAGCTATGTGTTTGTATAGTGATATGTTTCTAAGGAGTATTGGTATGCCATGCATCATACTTGGAGAACTCCTACCAGATGAACTGTTATTATGTCCAGTGTTCACATGTAGCACTGGAAAAATCAGAGATTGTAAGCAGTCTGGACAATGCTAGGCACTTGTCACAATCTTGGCCCCAAATGGAATTTCTGGGAGGTATCCATCCAGGACACATCACTGAGTTTTTCCAATGTCCATGGACCAATTTTCGTTTCCCTGAGTCAGAGGCTTGGCAGAGCCCACATCAGTGAGTGCATCTGAGCTTTCTACGGCTGAGGGGACAACATCTGAGCGCTCAGCCCCAAACAGATGAGAACCGTGTGTGTTCTGAGAGTTCCCCGGAGGATATTTTAGAAAGACAACCATTGATTCAGTGTCAAGTGACTCCCTTCGTGAAGTAATTCTTCTTCATGCCTCTCCTCTGAAATCTGAAGCTCCAGCTGTTTTCGTTGTTGTGCCCCTGCAGGGAAGAGGCGTACAATCAGGACCCTGAAGACCTTTCACCTTTGCCTCCTCTACTTTACACAACAGTTTCAGGTTCTTCCACTTTCCCTCATGGATATATATGCATTTTGAGCTCTTCTTGAGGTCTTGAACATCCTTGCATATTTTGTTAAGCAAGAACTGTATTTGTATTGGAAAAGGGAGTCTCTCCAAAGACCCGCAAATCCCCTAGTTTTTACTCAGAGGCCAATGCGCTTTCTCGTTCACTTCCATAAACTCCTCTTCATGTCTCTCAGTCAATAGCTAGCATTCCTAGAATGCAAATTGTCAATAACTAAGAATGTATAGGAGTTTGGTTATTTGGAGGAAGAAGAAAATTGTTAGAAGAAAAGTAGACTGTTTTACTACCTTAAAGCCTTAAAGTGAGAATTGAAGGGAGAGGAGGGGAGTGGGAAAAAAAAAGAGGAATCAAAATGCAACATGTACAGGTACAAATTTCCTATGATCAATGTGATCATTATGTATATTTAAACTGTACTAGTCAATTTAACTTTTAAAAAAGAGTGAGACTCTTAACTATGCTGGATTTCTCATTCCCTGCAGGCAGGCATGCTCTATGCCACCTATCATTCTCTAAGTGGGAGTCTGGACATAGTTGAGTTTGTGGTCATACCCAGTCATACTTGGTCTGAAGGATCTTTGGTGATGCAGACGCTAATCCTTATGACCACCCACTGCTTGTTCCAGCACAGGATTGTGAGACTCATAAATTTTGCTGGCTGGGACTTCTGCTTCATGAGTGCATCCTATGGTCATGGCCAAAGAACACTCCTCACCTCCTAAAACACACCCTCTCTAATGCTATTTATAAGAATAACAGAAGCAGCATTTACTGGAACCTATAATGTGCAATGCATTTTTCAAGGGCCTTACATAGACTACATAGTAAAATTCTCTCAAAAAGTCACCAGGCGGGTACTATTCTCCCATATATTTTATTGATAAGAATATCAAGGCATAGAAACAGTTAACTTTCTCAAAGTCAACACCTACAAACTCACTTAGTTTTAAATCCACAGTCTTTTGCTCTTGAAGCACGGAATTAAATGCTTTAGCTTTTATTTCCTTGCATTTATTAATTGACATCTTTCCAATATGTGGCAGATTATTGTTTGTAAGTGTAAAATTGGTCCCATGTTTTACTCCTCACTACACTTACATCCTTTGCAATGTATGTTGTAGAACTTGTCTTCACAAAGTGGATCTATTTCCTTACCTTCCTGGCCCTGTGATTGATTTTTGACTGATAGAATGGAGTAGAATCAACCAATGCCAGGCCTAAAGCTCCATGGATCTTGGGCTATTATGATATTTTTAGTTTTTATATTTTATTAGTATATGATTGCAGTATGTGAGAATTGTATTCATCACAAGGAGTTGTTGCCAGTACATAACACATCTTAATTTTTTATGTCCATATTTTCTCCTCCTTTTCCTCCTTCCCTCCTTCCCTCCAGAAACTTGTCTATTTTCATGTGAAAAAGCCTAGAAAAGACTAAGAAATCAGATACCTGGTGGAAAGAACTCCACTTGTACTATCTGTTTTAATCAGTTTTCCCATTGCTGAAATACAATATCCAACGCTGATGCTTAAAGGAGGACAGGTTGGATTGTGCCTCTGTTTCAGGGAATTTGTTTTGGCTAGCTCCAAGGCAGGAACATCATGGCCACGGACGAAGGGCGTGGTGGAGCAGATGGATTAGTTGTTGGTCAGGAGAACAGAGCCAGCAAGGAAGGAGCCAGGGATTAGGTACAGGACCCAAGGTTGTACTTCCATGACCCACCAAGACACACCCAGAAGTTGCTTTATGAATTCACTAGGTGGCTCTGAAGCCAAGCAAGGTGACAGAATGAAACTTAATGAGGACAACATCCAAGGCTATGTACACCGCCAGGGAGAGTGCAGCCTGAGTCGGAAGAGTATTCCTAAACTGCAGGTGACTCCAGGGGCATGAGTGACACTGGCCAAGACCACAGAATGGCCCTGGAACAACTGGAGAACAATAATGAATGTGTATTATTTTAGCATTCTGTAAATTTTCTTAAGTAACCAGGATAATAGATATATCATTGTTCAAGTCATGGGTCAGATATCTGATCTGGTGTCTAATATTTATCCCTTCAGTTGGCATTAACTCTATCATTAACATCTGCTTTCTTTAATATTATTTTGTATAATTATTTGAATATTTTATTGCTGTTTGTTATTATTTTTTCTAAAATGTTGAAAAATAGAGAAATAAATGTATGGGAGACAAGGATATCATGAAGATAATACAATCCAGAAAAATAAAGAACATTGCTTGTCAAGTTAAAAGTGATAAATGTTTAATTGAAGCCAGACACTCACTTAAATAAGTTGTCTATTTATTTGGTTGCAATTTTAAAAAATTATATAACATATGCAATGCTAAAAATTTAAATCTTTCAAATAACGTGTCTAAAAAGTATCACTTAGACACCAACCCCACTTTTACGATTAAATTCATTGTTTCCTATTTTAATTTTATTGTAATTTTGTTTGTGCAATTTGTCATGTTACAGATTACTCTTGGAATTTGTGGATTTAATGCTTATCTCAACTATTCTAAATAACAAAGCTTCAGAAAATGCAGACAGATGGTATAAATTGGTATAAATAACATCACACAATACCATCAAAATATTTGATAAAATTATGTACATAAAGTATCCTTGCACTGCTGTGAATCAAAACTTGAAGATGGTTTAGATCTAGAAAAATTTTTTGATCTAAATTTCAAGGAAGATATTCACCAAATTAGAGGCTTTTGAATGAACAGAACATACCTATTCTGAAATTCACAGTTCTCTGATTTTTATTATTTACATTCTTTATTATTTTAGTTAGAATGTAAATTTCTTTTTCTTTCTTCTTTTCTTTGCCTCTTTGTTTTTTTCTTTCTTTTTTTTTTTAATGGTTTGGTACTGGGAATCAAACTCACCACCTTTCACTTTTGCAAGTGCTTGAGCCTCTGAGTTAAATCACCAGCCAGAAAGTAAATTTAGGAAAGGTTAATTTTCTGTCTTTTCCACCCATCTCTCATGCATTCAAGTATGCTTATTTCATTGAACTGAATTCATAGTAAGCAGCTCTCTGGTCAACAATATTTTTAGGATAATATGAAACATGTAACCTTAACATTTTCTTTTGATCATTATGTACAACAAAACTTACGCTGAAGATTTGTAATGGGCAGTTTTTCTGGAGTTACAATGTGTGTTTTTCTACTGTCATCAAAATAGAAAAAAATTGGCTTAATTAGCTTTCTTAAAAATAGTCCTGGGATGGAAATATTTTTGGAAGTAACTTATTGAGGACTAACTTTGAGGAGAAATTGAAGGAAGCATGGCAGGGCAGAGGAGAAGCTAAGCAATTGTGTTAATGGTTTGGATGTAATTTTCAGCTTGATGCTATCGATGAGCAGCTTGGGATCTTATACAGAACCACAGAGTTAGTTCTGCTTTGAGGCAGATAGCACAAATACCTCTGCAGCTTGCCATGCATGAGTGAGTGTGTCTACTTCTGTACCCAGTGTGTGTGTACTTGTGCATGTGAGTGACTGTGTGTGTTCCAAGCATTACCAACCTGTAGAAAAGAGGGAGCTAAGTCATTAACTATTGCCTTATCTAGGGAACTGATGTACTGCCTCAGGGAAGGGTTCTTTGCACAACACCTTTAGCTTTTTTCGAAGTTTACTTGGGAAGAAATGAAAGCAAAGACTCTCATTGTTTAGAAACTTACAAGGTTAAGAGCCGTAGCTGCATTCATGTAGTGCAAGGTAGAGGAAAAAACAATCAACTCGATAATTGAGAACATATTGTGTTCCTGTGCATATATATGCAAATCATATGTAGTCACACAGAAGTATATACATAAATATAGTTAAATAGCTTCTCCACAGACCCACACAAGAAAGTACACATATTGCTGTACAAATAGAAAAAGGTCTGTAAAGAAATGTACCAATATATTGGTCATGATTATCAAAGATTTGTGATATTAAAAGTAGCTCTGTTTTCCTCAGTTTCAAATTTTTCTTAGCTCATTATGTGCAGATTAAATAATTAAGGAGAATAAAAAAATGGAGAAAATAATGTAGATTTAAAAAAAAATTTTTTCTGACATGGAACATAAACTCGTTGAACAAGTCTTTGGGGGATTTCTCCAGATCGCAATTTCTCAGATCCTGACTCAATACAAATTTCAACAGTAAATGTCACCTAGAGTTGGGAGATAAATGAGAACCTTCCCTTTAAACACCAACAGACAAATCAGGAACAAAGAGCCCCAAGGATTGCTGAATTTACAGTAAGAGGAAAATTTCTCAGTTTTTACTGAAAACCACCCTTAGTGGTTTTTATTATTGTTTGCAGTGGGGATTTTCCACTGTAGCTAAAAACACCTAAAATGAGAAGAGGTTCCATGATTGCTTTCTGGTCAGTTTGCAGGGATGAGTGGAAATTTTCATGAAACAGCTTTGTAGAGGAGAGGAACACAGAAGTTGAGGTGGGTGGGAGCTGTCAGACTTGAAAGGGGTCAAAGTTCTAAATTCTTAGAATCTGAAGGCAAATGGCAAGGTCTGCATGCTGAAATAGTTTCAGCAAGATGTGTCTACATCATCTTCGAGGTCTTAAACTCAGTTTTAGGCTTAGAGGGCTCAACTTCCTGTCTTCAGGCCTCGTGTTTCCTATAAATCTGCATCCTGAACGTCTGATTATTTATTTAGAATTTCTACTTGGAAGTCGAATAGTCATCTCAAACTGAATGTGGCCTAAATCAAGCCTTTGGTTTCCCTCGTAAGCCTGGCTTCCCTCAGGCTTTTCCACCTCTGTAAACATCACTACCATCAACTCGGTTGCTAAAGCCAGATGCCTGAGTGTCATTCTCCAGTCCTCCCCTTCCATCATCTTCCACGTCCATTCCATCAGCGACTCCTCTCAACTCTCTCTCAAAGACATACCTCACACCCTTCTGTTTTTCTCTATCTTGAGAATTCCTGCTTTATCTGAACCATCATCATGTTGTGCCCAGACTTCTGAAAAATTCTCCAGAAAGGTTTCATTTCCACACTTGCCCCCTTTTCCACATCATAACCAAAGGGAGCTTTTAAAAACTGAAAACCAGTCACTTTGGTCAAGTCCATTGTTGTAGGAATATTATGGCTTAGATAATTATCCCCAAAGGCTCATATGTTAAAGGCTTACTTTCTAGCTCACGGCACCACTGGGGAGTGGTGGAATCCTGAGGAAGTACAGTGTAAAAGGGGGACCTCATGTTGTTGGAGGCTGAGTCTTGGAGGGGTATCGGGACCACTTTCTCTTCTCTGCTCACTTGTCAGGAGAGGAGTAGCTTGTTTCACTACAGGCACCCTTGCATAATGTGCTGTCTCACCAAAGGTGCAAGAGTAAAGGCCCTGTTGACTGTGGCCTGGAACCTCCTAAATTGTGAGCCACAATAAGTATTTCTTAAGTTGATTATCGTGGGTGTTTGTTATAGTAATGGGAAGCTTACTAACACGTAGAACAAAAACTTTACTCCTATCCACTGCCCACAAAAGCTTGCATAGTCTTGTTTATTTTCCTCTTGATTTCCAGTTCCCATTCCATTTTGTAATTCCCAGAAGGTATAATTTCAGTCCCAAAACACACTGAGTTAGGTCACAAGGCACTTTTCTATTCGTTCTTCTACCTGAGATGTGTTTCTCCATTGGTCTGATCTCACTGTATTTTGCTTCTCTTGTCAGTTCTAAGATTAAATATCTCTTAAGCTGACTTTACTATGACATCCCCATTGGAAATAGCACCTTACTCTCATTCTATACCATAACACCTAGTTAGTTTTTATTCAGCAGTTATTATAGATCTATTTAGTTGTGTGCAGTTTGCCCCACTTGAGTCTGTAATGTCAGAGACAGATATTTTGCCTTCTTTGTGGGAAATACATCCTCTACAATATGTCCAGTTCATCATGAGTGCTTGATAAGTCTTTGTTATATGCACGAATAGATTTCTGTGGGCATGGACCTCAATGATAGATGATCCGAACATTTTTGACCATAACAGGATCACGATTTATAGAATATTGTCTTTAAAATAACTATTTGAAGATCATCTCATTTGGATATGTTGTCTCTAAACCTTTAGAGAGTGTACCTAAAGAAAAATGCACTAGTCTATTATTGGAGCGCTCTCTGTAAGGTTCCCGTGGAGTGGAACGGGCCCTAGCTTGGTACTGACAAGCGATGGCTGCTGGTGTGTGTGTGTAGGCCATGAGGGACCCACTCCCACAAACAGGACTAGTGCCCTTAGAAGAGCATGAGCTCAGCTTCTTCTTGGCCTCTCCCACCCTCCTGCCTTGTCACGTGATGTCAGAACAAGAAGGCTCTCTCCAGATAGGATAGAGACCTTGGACTTGCCAACCTCCTGAAACTGACTGCCAGCCAATTTCTATACATTGTTACTACCCAGTCTCATGGATTGTGTTACAGCCACACCAAGTGGATAAATCAGGTCATAATTAGAGTTTAAATTTAAAATTCAAATGTTGAAATTACCATAGCAATTATTTGTGTTCCTCTAATAATAATGTAACCTTAACTCCTGGTCTAGTAGAAAAAATATGTAAGTTTCAGAATTAGATTCAAATCCCAGCTATTAATACTTGGGTGGCTTGTAACAAATTTTACTTCCTTATTTTATTTTAAGCAATTTTTCTAATTATCCATCTATCCCACACCCTCTTTTTCCTCCAAAACATCCTTGCCATGCTTACTGGAAAAAGATGTTAATACCTTTGCGAGTCACAAGGGACTCATCAAAAGCCTTGATGTGCAGAAACAATTATGATTTTTAACAGTGCATTGTCATTGTAGCTACTTAGAAAAGGAGCTTATTAATGTTGCTAATTCTTTCCATGGTAGCACCTGTCATGTTTAATGACAAGGGAGATATTTATAGAAGCAGATGCAGAACGGACATGCCAAACTCTTTAATGCTGTGGTTCACTTTTAATGAATTATGTTTCTTTCTGCCATATGATGCAAAAAAGCCTTGCTCCTGTAACCTTTACTGTAATAGAGTCATGTGTCACTTAAAGATATGTTTCAAGAAAGGCAGAACCTATCCTTGTGACAGGACTGCAGGCAGTTTTCCTCACTGTGCAAACAGCATAGATGGCTATGAGGTCACTGGGTGATACAATCTCACACGTGCATTCCGTTGTTGACAGAAGCATTGTGATGTGATGTGTGACTGCTTAGCCATTTGGTTTGCATCTTTAAATCTCCGGTGTGTGCTCTGAGAGTTTTGCTCTAGTGAAATCCCTATGAATGGTCTGAGATGGACTTTGCAGATTCTCCATAAAACATCAACTGAATTTCTCAGCATGCATTCCCCAATTTCCTTCCCATTTAATGTTTGCATTTTATCTGGTATAACCCCTTACTGAATGTGTGTTGTGAATATTTACTAATGATGTATTCTGTGAGACTAAGGGAAATTTCCTAATTCTATCTTGCATAATTTCTGACGCAGAAAAGAGTTGTGTTATCAAGGACCTTCCCTGGACTCACAAGGCGTAGATAATTATTTCATGTGAGTTGTTGTTCCTATGATTTTATGTTAAGTACTCCTTCTAACACATAGTCAAAAGGCTTAATGTTTTGCTCTTATTCATTCTTTTCTCATTTTTTTACAGAAAGCTGGTGTCTGACTCACAACCAAATTACCAAAATCCTAGACCCATTCATATTTTGGTATGATAAGTTACATTAATCAGAGTCAGCTGAATTTAAAAGTCCTTAGAAAGACCTCTGAAAGAAAATAGCCTCTGGCAATTAAAAGATAATTTATAATCATCATATATTGACTAAGGTTGGTCATAATATTTATAAATAACCATAGAAACACATGACTAACAGGTTCTACACTGTTACTTCCAAACCTCCTTTCAGCACCAGGGGAGTCGTATAACACCATATGAAATGCCAGGTAATGGCAAGCATTGCTTACAGCGTCAAGACAGAAAAACTAGACCTGCTGGACTGATTTCTTCATGGGTTACTTCGCAAGCTACCCAGCCTCAATCTCACAGCGTCCTGGTGATGGTTGATGAAACCTTAGGCCAACTATGATTGCTTAGTTGAGAAAAGAGATTTCAAAAACAGCAGAAATATTTTAAAATAGAATTACTCTCTGTTCTACCATGTAAAGAGAGTAGAGGCAGCCTTCACACCTGGTATGGACCTGTTCACCAGGATTGGAATGAATGCAATATGACTGATCTCAGACAATGAGTTAAAGCAAGGTTGTGAGTGCTACAAGGCAACTGCAAAGCCAAGTGTCAGAGGAAGGGTACCTTTGCGGAAGTTGTTTCATCCTAAGTAAACTTGTTCTATGGAGTTGTTCTGGGAAATGCATTGTTTCCCATTTCTTATCAAAGGATGACTTCTGGAACCCAAAAGGAAGGGTTGTGTGGCACTGGAGTGTAGTAAGTGCAAGTTGGCTTTCTGTGATCAGAAACATTAAAACTCACATTGGTTTTCTATTCCAGACAAGACTGCATCTATCCTTCTATTCCTGGCATTTACATCACATTCTTATATAGTTTGACTTCTATGTTACATATTGAGGATAAGGCAGTGAACGCAAAGTATGGTCCTGGCTTGAATATGAAGGAGATACCTATAAGTTAATTGTTTGAGTATTTTAATATAATACTGGGAAGACACTGAAAATATTGAACAAAGATAAACAAAGTGAATCTTTTCCCCTGTGTGATAGATGACTTCACTGATTGATTTTAATTTGTCAAAATCAAAGACTGTAATTTGAAACTAAATTGATACCACTCCTTGTTTCCGGATTTTTCAGATACACAGGAGAGAGACACAGGCCTCTCTGTGTGTTTGTATGAATGTTTCTTCCATATAAAAAGCTTGATTTCCCCTTACCTCTGAACACTTTAGAGTATGTTTTCTAAAGACAAGGACATTCTCCTAAACAGTCATTGTATAACGAAGAAAATTCATAGACTCTTCAGGTCTGTCCGGTTCCTCCAGAGTCATTTTTCTGGCTTAAATTCAAGTCCAAACTCCTATACTGTCAGGTCTGTCTAGTAATAGTGTACCTGAAATTATTTTACGTCCCTCTCTGTTACCTATGATTGTAGCTCGTCAGGAAAGCACAAAATGCTCACTACAGTCATGCACACATACAGAATCCTCAGAGTCACACAAATCAGGCTATGCATTTGTGGCAGAGGTACCGTAGAGTGAAACTGAGTTCCCCTCTGGGTATCAAGTCTGAAGCATTAATATTGATGTTTGAAAGCACAGATATCAGAGAGTGTTACTTAGACAATTTTAATACTTTTATGAACTTCATTATCTTGATCTGCAGAAGAAAAATATTAATTAAGCCTAATGTCATTGCTAAAATTTATATAATAAGGGTAATTACTTGTCTCATTGACACAAATGAATTGCTCAAGTTACTCTATCTTAGATGATAGTCCTTCAGACTCTATCTTAGAGGATAGTCCTTCAGTAACTACAGTGATTGATATTGAGATTCCTTAGTGCATCACTAACAGAGTGGCAAAATTTTGTGATTTGTTAGTTGGCAGGACAGAGAAGAGGTTACAATGACTATCTCATGTGAGGTTTAGGATTAACTGAATCACTTAGTCCAGGAGACTAATCCTGTCCGTGATAACTCATAGAACCCTGGGCTTCAAGCAATATGCTCATAATCCAGCAATACAGTCAAGTAAGAATAATTTCCACTTGGCCTTAGCAAGTCATTTAGATGAAGGAAAAGTTCAGGATTTGGGGCCTATTTGAGGGAACTGCTGAAAGCCACAAGGTACTCTGTCACACTTACCTCATTTGGTGGAATTGGTTTAAGGGTTAATTGCCTCGGACTAAGAAAAGGTCATCTGGGCTTACATTGTCTTTCTGAGAAAACTAGATTTTATTTTTAGAGTAGCTTTATGTGTACAGAAAAATTAAGCAGAAGGCACAAAGATTTTCCATGTATCTTTGTTTCACAAATGCAAACCCTGTCTCACTTGTAAAATCTCCAACAGAGCAGTGCATCTCTTATAATACATGAACTTGCATTGGATTACTTGCATTGGCTCACTCTTCATGTTTTACATTCTTGGGTTTTACCAAATGTGTAATATCCACTATTTTAGATCATACACAATAATTTTACTGCTTTAACATTCCTCTGTACTCTGCCTACTCACTTATTCCTTTAGCCAACCCCTGGCAATAACTAGTATCTTTACTCTACCCAGAGACATACATATAAATAGGTACCCTTTTCAGATTAGCCAGTCTGACATCTGGTCTTTTACTTATCAACATCTTTTTAAGCTTCCTCCATGATTTGATCATTTCTTTTTAGTGCTGACTACCATACCATTGTCTGGATGTAAAATTGTCATCAGGTTGATAGCAGCAGACAGATTATTCCAAAGACAAACAGACTTTTAAAAATTTCCTATTCTTTTTTAATAGGACCATTATAGTTTTGATTTTCTTCAAGTGCATGGAAAGTCATACTTAACTTATGTTACTTCAGAGTTAAAATAAGGTGACCTTACATTCTACAACCATAACTTCCACTTTGAAAAAACCCTGCACATAACAAAAAAGTTTCCATGTGAAAATAACCTTTAAATGAGTTTTCTTGATTTCATCTTATTTCTCTGCTTCCCCTTTGAGGGACACTTTCTTGAGATCATTGTTATAACACTTGTCATTCATCTCTTATTAACCTATTATTTTGTTCTTTCCAATTGCCAGAAACAATTCTTGTATATAGCACTATAAATGTCTATTTTATCAAATACTATAACCTTTTATTCTTTCATCTCTTTTACTTCTCAGCTGTGTTGGCTTCTTTTTAATTGATTCACTCTTTATCTACCAGTATCTGTGGGTGTGACTGTAAGCTCAAAGAAAGTCAATTGTGAATAATTTCCCCAATGTAGAATAATGTCACAAGATAGGCCATATAGCTGTTCAACATGTATTTTATATATGAGGCTTACAGAGTTCTGTGGCAGGAATCATTCTGTTCTTTATTTAGTTTTATTTTGCATAGTAAATTATTGTTATATTTTGGAAGGAAAGGTCTGAGACCACAGTAGCTTATCCAGGCATGGAAAGGAAAGCTAACAATAACATGGAAAGGAAAGCTAACAATAACAATAACAATAACAATTACTAGCACTGTACTTGGTGTTTTATGTGAATCAGGTATTAAATTCCATTCATACTTATGAAAGATTTACAACTAAAAGATCAGGTATGCTTAGAATTATTCACAACATCACATATTCTATAAATAACCCATGTCATATTAGAATATGTATTTGACTGACTACTCTGTAAATATTTTTAAATTAGAGAATGAACAAGTACCTAGATCTATTACCAAACTGTGCAATGTCATTCTTTTAAAATAAGGATCAAAAATTTTTCATTATATAAGATCATGTCAAAAATATTTCAGTACTGGCCATTGATTGGGAGCTGCCCTTACTGGCAGGAAGGGGTCTGAGATGGGTACCTGTTTCTGGAGCTGCTGTGACTGATAAGAAAGAATCAAGATGGGCTCCTCTTCCCACCATTAGTCAAGAGTTGCTGTGACTGTCAGGAATGTGTCTGAGTGGGACTCTTCTTCCTGACATTGATCAGTAGCTTCCATGACTGCAGAAAGGAGTCCAAGATGGGTTCTTCTCACTGCCATTGATGGGACTTAGTGACCAGATATCAATGGAAAAGCCAGAGACTCAGTAGAACCCCAGCTAAAGCATAAACAGATGAATAGGTGGGTTTAGTGGTGCAGAAAAGACTGAAATAACAATAACAATATGAGCCAGCTGGTGAAGTGTAGAAACTGATCAAGGATGTAGCCAACACAAGCCAATAGAAGAAGCAGCCAGCTCCATCCTTGCACACAAGGCAGGCCATCATCAGGACCCTTCCTCTGGTAGCCATCATGGACAGGGAGGAAAAACAGCCAACCTTGCCCCTGTGAGCCTGAAGGCTACCACTGAGGGTCTCTAGTTGGTGTGGGCCAGGAGAACCAGCCAGTCATGCATCAGAGAAGCTGCATGTATCTGGAGAAGCCTGCCCCATGCCCCACCATCTCCTTGGGAACCTAGGTAAGAGGAACCCAGGTGCCTGACCCATCCCCCACACTGTGGAAGGGTAGTCAATATGCAAAGTACCTGAGACCCCACAACTGGCTTGTAAGAGGAAACCAGGAAAATGTCATGATGAAAGAGCAAAAGGCAATCTCAGACCTCCATCCCACACAGAACAAGTCCAGTAGACACAGACATGGAAGAAATTGGAATGCGCACACCTGAAATTTCTAGGATACTGGCAACTGAAGTAAAGACACTACTTCATGAGGTTGTAAAAGAAATCTGATCAGAATTAATATCGTGGATAAAAGAAATGACAAAACATAATAAAAGGGTTACTGAGCCTATCTAAAGAAGGTATTGATTAAAAAAAGAAACCTAGGAAAATGAGGGAAACTTTGAATGAGCAATATAGGGAAGAATTGAAATGCACAAAACAGATTTAGAGATATCCAGGAAATTAAAAACCTCCATTGAAAGTTGACAAAACCTCTTGAAAGAAACTGAACATAGACTCTCAGACCTTAAAGACAGGTTTGCAGCTTCTGATTGTGAAAAGAAAGATCTCTTAAAAATAACAAGGAACCAGGAAATAACAATTCAATGTCTGCAAGACAATGAAAAGCAAAATAACTTAAGAATAACAGGTGTCAGTGAAAAAACAGGGGCCAATGCAAATGACATTACAATTCTATTTACAGAAGTAATAACAGAAAGCTTCCCAAACATGGGAAAAGGACTTGACATAAAGATAGGTGAGGCATATAATACTCCAGCTAGCCATAACCAAATAAATCTATACAAAGACATATAATAATCAAGATTCCAGAAATTTAACACAATATCAGAACATTAAAAGCTGTTAAAGAAAAGAAATAGATCACCTATGAAGGAAACCCCATCAGAATCACAACAGACATCTCAACACAAGCCACCACGTCAAGAAGGACTGAAGTATTTCAAGTCTTAAAAGAAAATAACTTCCAACCCAGATTGATGTACCCTGCAAATCTATCTTTCAAAATTAAAGGTGAAACAGGATACTTCCATAACAAATAACTGAAAGAATTTATGACCACCAAGCCAACCCTACAAAGATTACTGAAGGACATTAGAGAGAGAGATACAAATGACCACAGGTCCAGGAACAGCAGCAGAGGGGGATCATCAAGTGAGGCAGGTAATTGAATGGAGGAGAAAAGCAGGGAGCCAATGGTAGGAAAATAGTGAGGCAGGGATGAGCCAGTGCATGTTGACAATAACCATTAATGCAGATGACCTCAGTTCACCAATAAAAAGAAACAGGCATAGCAAACCAGGAAACAAGATCCATCAATAAGCAGCATACAAGAAACATTTAACTTGAAAGAAAATTCATGGACTGAAAGTCAAAGGCGAGAAAACAATGCTCCATGTAATGGGGAACCAGAAAAAAGAAGGGGTAGCCTGCCCTTCTCTAATATATAAGAAAGACAATGACATTTTTATACAACGGAAAGGTACTCAGCTATAAAGAAGGATAATCATGAGGCTCTTGTAGGTAAATGAATTCAACCTGAGACCATGCTCATGCTCATTGGACTCACATGGGTGAACATCATGTTGTCTCCCTAATATACAAAACTGAAGGAGTTAGTGGGATCCAAAATGTACAATAGGTATTGTCAAAGTGAAAGGGGAAGAAATTCTAAAAAGGGAAGGTGGTAGCCATTGTTTGTTTCCTATTACCTTGTTTTGAAACCCTGTATCATTTTCATTCTTTTTTTTTTAGGTTTTATTCTGTGTTGCTTTGTTTGATTTTATTATGTATGATGATATGGGCAGCTGCTTTGGAGATGACAAGAGGCATTATGGCAGCCACTGTTGATTTCCTATTATCTTGTTTTGAAGTCCTGTGTCACATTCACTGTTTTGTTTTTATTTTTATTGTTTGTATTTATTTTATTTTATTCTGTTTTATTTTGTTTGGTTTGATTCCCTTTAAAATAAAAAAAAATCAGAATTTATGGAGTAAATGATTTCTAGTGCAACTTCTGAGTTATTTGCCTGCAGAAAAAAATGTAGTTTTGGTATTAAAGAGTTTCAATGGAACTTTGTTTATAAAAACAAATATCAAAACTATAATTTGATATAATCTAATTTTTTATTTTTATTGATACATGACTATAGTACATTATGATTACATTCATCATGGACAGTTGGTACATCTACAGGACATTTCCCAATTCCTTGACTCTTTCCCTCCTTCCCCTATCTGTATTTCTTATATTCTCTAGTTGTAGTAGTACATGGTAATTACATTCCTGTTAGAGATTTAGTACCTGTTGTCATGGTTTATGTCGGTGGCCCCCAGGCCTCATGTATTTGCATTGTGCATTTGTGATTGGTTCATTGTCTAGTGCTTGGATTGGTGGTGTCAGTGCTACACCCTCCTAGGGATGGAGCCAGGATGCGATGTAATGGCAGGAAGAAGGGGTGTCTTTCTCTCTTGCTGGTTTCAGTTTTGCTGTTTGTAGCCATCATGAACTGTGACCCCGCCATGCCACCCTGCCATGGAGCCAACTGAGTATGGACTGAAACCTCCAAAAACTGTAAGAAATAAGCTTTTCCTTCCTTCATTTTAGGTGTCAGGTATTTTGTCCCAGTAACGAGTAAAAAGTAACTAAGACACCTGTGCACAGCACTTCACAACCCTGGCTTTTTCAATTAATCTCCTTGCCTCCCATTCACTGTCATCAAAATGTAAACCGTTTGGAATGGATTACCAAATAGAGCTTACACAGTGGAGTTTTCAAGAAACGAAACTGCGAAAATCTAGATGACTTGCTGAAGTGATAGGTTTTGGAAAATTGTTAAATTCTCTGGATATTAAATTTAATACTTTTCCCTATGTCTATGAATTATTTCAATTTTCTCATCTGCTATAATTTTAATTTTCATATTATGTTTTTGTTTTGAATTTTTATAATTGTTCTTAATATTAAAGTTTGATGGCAAGCTTATGGACAAATGTGAGAAAATCAATAAAGGAAGCATTTAGATATAATTTAAAACACATAAAATACAGTCATGTGATAGAGGGGAGGTTTTATAGAATAGTACTACATCCATTGCAAAAAAACCTCTCATCATGTGAAGATAATTTTATAACTATAGAATTAATTCATTTAATATTAATTAGAAGTTAAAGACTGACACATTAGATTAAAAAGCAAGGATAACTATATATTGTCTACAAACATTTACTCCAAATATAATTATATAGAAAAGCTAAAGGTAATAAAAGTTAAAGATAAGCAAAGCAGGAAAAAAATCAGGAATAGCTATGTCAATATCAGAGGAAGCAGACTTTAGAGCAAATGGTACCACCCAAGAAAAGGGACATTGCATAAGACAAAGGGTCAGTCTACCAAGATGGCAGAGCAGTCCTAAATGTGTATGCAGTAAACAATAAAACATTAAATTGTGTGAAATACAATCAGATTGAATGGAATAGAGAATTAGTCAAAATACAATTATGGTTGGAGGTCTCCAAATACATTTCTAAGAACTAATAAAAATAGCATGAAGAAATCATCAAGGATAGAGATTTTAACAACATCATTGATTACTCATTATATTACTGATATTATTTTATCAAAAATGTACCTTCAAAATACTCATTGCTTTTAAGGATCACAGGATATATGCTAGGATTGACCATATCCTCTGACAAAATAAACCTTGACAGATCTAAAAGAATGTCCTTCAGTCAAAATGGAATGAAACTAGAAATTAATAGCAGAAGGATAACTTGAAGACAAAAACAGAACACTTTTAAAATAATCCATGGATTAAAAAACAAATGTCAAAGGAAGTAAAAATTACATTTAATGTGGTAATTAAAATACGACATCAAAATTTGTGGGTCACAGGTAAGCAGTATCAAGAGGGAAGTTTATAGCAATGAAAATATGCTTTAGAAAAGAGAGTGACTTTCATATTCATCACCAAAGCATCCATTTTTAGAACCTAGAAAGTAAACTCAAAGCAAGCAGGTGAGAGAGACAAAAAGAGGGAGAGAGGGAGAGAGGGAGAGAACAATTATAAACAAGATTAAGAAAGGAAACAATGAGATCATTGTTATAAAGCTGATTTTTAAAAACATTGATAACAAAGTTCTAACATGATTAAAATGAAAAAATGCAAGAATACATTGACTAACAGTATCTTGCATGAAACAGATGTCATTGCAGTCACTATGGACATCAAAACAATAAAGTAATAAAGGAGTAACTTTATACATGTACAGTAACTTTATACCCGTGGTCCCACAATAAGGGAGCAACTTTACATACACACAATTGGCAATTAGATGAAATGCATCAATTCCTCAAGATACACAAAGTACTGGAAATCCACACAATATAAAATTGACAAGCTAAAGAGCTCTATAAATATTAAGGAAATTACATTTGTAATTTCAAAATTCCCCAAAGGGAAGCTTCTAGGTCTGAATGCGCTTAACAGAGAAATTCTTCAAGGTTAGTATCAGCTCTACATGATCTGTTCCATAAAATAGAAGGGTTGAGATACTTCCTAGTTCTGTTTAGAAAAGCACTCCTCTCATAATACAAAAAATCAGTCAAAGAGGTAAATCAGAAAACTGTAGTTTAACAGAACTCATGAATATAGGTGAAAAAGTCCTAACCAAATTGTTAGCAAAGTAAGTCAGCAATTTATAAAAAATAGTTTACTCTACAACCAATTGGAGTTCATGTCAAGGACAAGAGTGTCTCTATTAGAGACCCTTGCAGGGGTTTCCTAAAATGTGCAGATTAAGATGTTCAGTGGGAAGGAAAGAAAAGTGCAAGAGACAAGAACTGTAGAAGATAGGGCTCTGGCATGATCATGTGGGAACAAAGATCCAGAATCTCTCCCTAGCTACCATTTTATTCCGATGCAAAGGGAAGGGTATGATGCCTTTCTTGGAACAGCATTGAACTAGTGGTAGAACAGATGACTTTAACATCATAAAAGAAATAATCAGAGATCCAGTCCCACACCTGGACACTAGTCTCATTAACCCAGAGGAAGCCAGATTTTTGCATTCCAAAACTAGCCCACAAGGCAGGCAAGATAAGGAGTCTCTAACAGATACTAAGTTAATCTATAATTGTGGTTTCCAACAGTTTCGATATTTGGTAATTAATGTATATACTATTTGAATAAACTAATTTTATATGGATTCATAATAAATAAATCATTATAAAGACAGTAATAGAAGACAAATTTATCAATGATAAAAATTATCTATGAAAATATCTACAGCTAACATTACATGTAAAAGTGAAAAACTGAATTCTTCCTCCCCACATCAAGATGACGGCAGGAATGTATACTTTTGTCACTCTTATTAAACAGAGGGCAAGAAGTTCCATCAGTACAAGGCAAGATGAGTGACAGGAGATATACAGACTGGAGTGGAATTTGTCCCTTTATGCAGATAGCTCAATTGTTCATGGGGGAGTATCCAAAGAAACTTACAAAATATTTTCTGAACTAATAAAGTTTTCAGAATCTAAGAAAACCATCAGTAATATTTCTATATATGAGTATTGAATACATAGACTTTGAAATTAAAAATATTATAGCATTTATAATCTCTTTTTTAAAAAAGAAAGATACTAAGGTATAATCTAAGAAATCGAGTGTACAACTTGTATGCTACAAGTCATGTAACTCTTACGAAAGATGTGAAAGAAAATCTAAATAAAAAGAGGGGAGGCATACCATATTCATGGAGTGGAATATGCAACAATATATAAATATTAATTCTCTTTAAATTGATACTCACTGTTCATGAAATACACACCAAATTCCCAGAAAGACTTTTCTACCTGTCACTATTTTACATGTCATATTTTGTACAAAATTAACTAAAAATGGATGAAAGAGCAAAATATAAAAATTTATGAAAATATTTTTAGAAATAAAAACCCTTAAGAAAAAATCTTCAAGGTCTCAGACTAGAGAAAATACTCAAGCTGGACACTAAAGCGTGATCCATAAAAAGAAAAAAATCAATTTGACTTTATTACAATAAAAAAATTTGCTCTGTGATAACCTTGCAAAGAGGACAAAAAAATAAATTACAGACTGAGAAAAATATTTTTGAATTACATAATCAACAAAGGCCTAGAATCTAGAACATGTAAAAGTAGTCTCAGAACTTGGCCCATAACCAGCTCAGGTTGGGAGACAGTGGCCAGTCCCACCCCTGCACACTCCAGCCATCGTGGGGGCTCCCTTGTGCCGGTAGCTGGCACAGGCAGGGGAAAGCAGTCAGCCCTGCACCAGTGCGCCCAATGGCCACCATCAGCTACCCATAGCAAGCACTGGCCAGGAGAATCAAACAGGCAGGCTTCAGAGAAATTGTAGCTAATGTGAGAAGTGGTTGGGACCCCACAACTCACTTGGCCATAAGAACCCAGGAATATGTCAAGATGAAGAAGCAAAAGGCAGTCTCTGGCCTCCAAGTCCAGAAGATGTAAACACAAAAGAGATTGGGGGTTGCACACCTGAAGTTTCTGAAGTAATGGCAACTGAATTAAAGAAACAACTTCATGAGACTATAGAAGAAATTAGAGCAGAAATACTATCTCAGGTAAAATAAGAAATGACAAACATAATAAAAGAATTGCTAAGTACCTCTAATGAATACATAGATAATAAGAATGGAGGAGCATAGGAAAATGAGGGAAATCTTGAATGAATAATAAAGATTCAAAATACATGAAACAGATTCAAAGAGATATCCAGGAGATTTAAAAAACTCTATTGAATACTGGCAAAACCACTTGAAAGAAACTAAAGATAGACTTTCAGACCTTAAAGACAGGTTTGCAGCTTCTGATTGTGAAAAGAAAGATCTCTTAAAAATAACAAGGAACCAGGAAATAACAATTCAATGACTGCAAGACAATATAAAGCAAAATAACAAGAATAACAGGTGTCAGTGAAAAAGCAGAGGTCAACACAAATGACATTAAAATTCTATTTACAGAAGTAATAACAGAAAACTTCCCAAACATGGAAGGAGATAGTGGAATCCAAAATGCACAATAAATATTGTAAAATTGAAAGGGGAGGAAATGTCTTGAAAGGGAAGGCAGTGGCCATTGTTAATCTATTACTATGTCTTGAAACCCTATATTGTTTTAATTGTTGTGCTTAGTCTGGTTTTAATCTGCTTTATTATGTTTGGTTTTATAATATTTGATGGCATAGACAGCTACTTCAAAGATAACAAAATATATTATGGTCACCATTATTGATTTCCTAGTATCTTGTTTGGAAGCTCTGTATTGCTTTTATTGTTTTCTTTTGATTGATTTCATTCTATTTTGTTTTGTTTGTCTGTATTGTGTCTGATGGTATGGGCAGCTACTTTGAAGATAGGAAGGCACATTATGGTAGCCACTAATGTTTTCCTATTGTTCTGTTTTGAGGTCCTGTATTGTTTTCATTGTTTTGTTTTGCTTGGTTTTATTCTGTTGGTTTGTTTGATTTTATTATGTCTCATGGTGTGGGCAGTTATTTTGAAGATAACAAGAGGCATTATGGTAGCCATTGTAGATTTCCTTTTATCTTGTTTTGAAGTCCTAAACCACGTTCATTGTTATGTTTTGATTAACTCTATTTGTTTTATTTCAGTTGGTTTTATTCTCTTCAACATGAAAAAAGTACTCTCAGAACTTAACAATACAAAGGCAAAAAACATAAGCAAAAACATAGGCAATATAAGTATAGGCAAAATGTATGAGATATCAAAAGATAAACAGATGACAAATAATTATATGAAAAGATGGTTGTTAGGCCAGGGATTTAGCTCAGTGGCCTAAGTGCCTACCTGGCAAGCAGGTACCAAAAAAAAAATGGTTGTCAACATTACAGAATGGATACATGCAAACTAAAATCATAGTGAGATTTCACAATCACCTAGTAGATGGGCTAAAATGAAAAATAAGAATAATATAAAGTTCTGGATCAGTAATTGATTGCCAGTGCTGCCATAAAACAGTACTGACCTTCTGGAAAAAAAGTTGAACAATTTCTTAAAGCATTAAACATACACAATTGTATCCCTGTTTACAGCAAAGAAATGAAAACTTACATTTACACCAAAACCTGTACTCAATTGTTAACAGAAGCCTTATTCATAATAACCTTCACCTGGAAACAGCTAAGATGTTGGAGAGGTTAAGATTTTAACATGTACCTGAAGCTTTACCTGTATATGATACTATGTATGTGAACAAATCAAAAGCAAGATCAGACTGTTTTGTAATCCAGTATAATTTGGATAAGTACAATCACAAAGCCAGCATGGCTCACTGTACGAACTGTCAAGCCTACTAGGAAGTTTTATGAGTTAAAAGAGAGAAAATCTGTAAGAGAACACAAATATGAATGCTTTGGGCTTGGCTTATAAGCATGAGTAAAAGTATGGGAAAAATCATGCATTTTGAAGCCACCAGCTCAACCTTACAGTCTAGTCTTAGTAATTTCACTTTATTTTTATAAACTTAGCCATACTATTCACTTTCTAATGATATCATTTTATTTTTCATCCATCTTACAAGAAATAAATGAGACATTTAATTATATAAGCTCTCTATATAATTTTAAACTTAAATATATATTACATACAAATTACATAAGGGAGCTGACACAGGCATTTAGAAACACTCAATTTACAAGGTTTTCTAAACTTCTAAAACAATATAAAATGACTTGTGATAATTTGATTGCCCCTTTAGAGATTTCGTGGAGTCAGTATTACTCCAGTCAGTTTTCTACACTCTCTTCTATGAGCAAGGAGTCCAGCGAGTGGCCCACACCCAGGGAGGAGGAAGACGTTTCAACCTCTGACCACCAGTGATTTGTGACAGTGCCGATTAGCTCATACAACATCCTCTGTCTGACATATCTGTCTCCCAGAACACACGGCTGGCAAAACATAATCCAAAAACCCTCTGGAAAGCTTTGCATGACATCTGGAGATGTGCTGATGTTTGATGTCTGCATCCAATCCATCAAGGACATGCGGTGTCACCACAAGTCTGTGCGACTGTCTGTATAGAGTTTGATGGCAGGGCCTTTGGGCCAAAAATAATTTGGCAGATTTGGAAGCAAAAGAAGAAAAATGAAGGTGATTCTAAAGGGACCCTAAACCTACCCAGCACCTTGTTCTGACACTGCTCAACTGCTCAGAGGCTTGCTGCTAGTTTCCTAGAGACTCACAACAATCCTCTCATGACTATGAAAGTGATTTATGTGCAGTCAAGGAATATCACAAAACCAGTTGTGCAGCCAAAGAGAAGTGAGTTGTTAACCTCAGTGTGTTGGGTTTTGGTTTGTCAATTATGTAAAGCAGTTCTTGACAGTGTGCTTGTCCCTCAAATATTAAACACCTGGCAACCTGCCACATCCTGTGGAGCTGAGATCTTGCTTTTGATTTGAAAAGCAGCATCCTAGTTGGGTTTCCACTTAAGTGACTTTCAACTGCGTTTGAAACGCCTGAAGTTGAATGAAAGTATGTTTTACCAGGTGTTTTCTAAGCAAGGTTGCTCAGAAATGAGCCAGAGGAGTTGGAAACTGATTTGCTCTTATGTATAATCATAGCTGGACTCTGAAATCTCTGAAAACACATCATAAAAACAGGAAGACATATAAATCTATAATAAGCCAGTTTTTTTATATATATTTTTATGAGAACATTCTATACCTGTATCTCACTTTGAGAGAAACAAAAAAGTATTCATTTAAATTAAGCTGCATCGAGTTATGCAATACCAGGAAGGAACTATTTATTGTTTTAAGGAAAGTCTTCCTGCTAAAAATAAAAATGACAAGAAACACTTTCTGAGGTAGGCTCATGGTATAATAAAAGAAATACATGGACTTGGCTCTTACGTTAGAGATCACTACACAGCATCCTGTTAGCTGGATGTGCTCTCCTGATGGGCATTTGAAAACAAGGACAAAGATCCTAACTCAGTAGAAGCAAAAATGCAGTCCCAGTGCAGCTGTGCAGTGCTGGGCCTGGGCTACCCCTTTTAGAGTTGACCTAGTTGGGATGAGATTGTATCTTTGTAATCATCCAGCTTTGGAGAATCAGATGTAGGGTAAAAAGTAGGCAAGATTTTGGATCGAACACAGTTTCTTCTACTGAAGAGATCTCTAAGGAGGATTGGTGGGAGAAGTCAAAATCTAGTAGCACTGCCAGCAAATGTAGGAATTGTCTTCCATTCGTAAAAGAATATTTGGACCTCACAGGGACCACCACACCATGTCATTACCTTTTTTTTTTTATTTACAACGTGAGTCTTCATTTCATACAGATTACTTCTCTCACTTTGTATTTTAGATCATTAAACAATAATCAAAAATGACATTGCATAGATATTTGCCCTGCTTTTTTTTTTTTTTTGGTACCAGGGATTGAACTCACAACCTCGCACTTGCCAGGCAGGCATTTACGCTGCTGAGCTAAATCCCCAGCTCCTCTGCTTATATTTTTAAAATTATATTTATTTACATGTTATTTTCATGTTAATTGTTTATGTATTCATTGAATTCATCAAATATGCAAGGTGTTGGGAAAACTTGGGCTAATAAAACAAAATCCTCTTTTCATTGAGGCTACAAAAGTATTTGTGATTAATATGATCAAGTACAATTAGAGACAGCTCTAACATGTCTAAAAGAAAATTTATGTTTCTGCTCTATACCTTGTATGTGAAGAGTCTCTACCAAGTCAATTTCACAGAGTTCGTATTTGCCCTTGAGTAACAATTAGCAATGCCTTTCCAATCAAACCTGTTGGTCTGTGATAAAAACCCCTATCAGTTCCTCTTCACTACTTCTCAAAAACCATCCAAAGCTTTGGATTACACATTTTAGAAAACCAGAAACTTCCCCCCAACTGATGAGCTGAGTTGATGAACCACAGTAGGTCCTACATTATGGAAGAATCAATTATTAAAAAAATAAAGAAATCCTTCCCATTATTAACTCCAACTTGTGACATATGCTCTTTGTACAATAGCCTGTTGTTTGGGTCTATAACCAAATAAAAGGAAAATGTTCCAAAAGCAATGCATTGTTTCCTATATTCCATCATGCTGGTTATATGGCATGAACATAATTATGATTTTCCATGAAAACAAATCCAATTATAAATATATGCATATATATACATATATATACTGTATTATATACTTTTAAGATATAAATATAATGTATACAATGCAGGTAAGTGGTAAAATGTGAAACAAAATAGCATTATGCATTGTCACAATTACTATTTTTTAAATTTTGTGGCAAGAGCTGCTAAAATATGCTCATGTACATGAAGACCTCTAGAGTTGTTTATCCTTGATCCTACATGTTGGTTTCCTTGTATCCTCTGACCTACATCTCCCCATTTCTCAAGTCCCCTTTCTTCCCTGGTAAATATTATTTTGTTCTCTCTATATACTTGAAATTTTTCCCACATATAAGTGAGATCAAGTAATTGTGTGTGTGTGTATGTCTGTATGTGTGTGTGTGTGTGTGTATGTATGTATGTATGTAAGAACTAAGAAATAGAACTAAGAAATGTGAGTTTATTCTCTGTCTAACTTTCTGCATAACAGGTAACTATAAAGAACTTTAGTGGTTTACCAGTGCATGGTAGACCATATGGCCTGCTACACATGGGAGCAGAGAAGAATCCTAGCATATAGCTAGCTAGACTTCTTCTATTACCAGTAGGCCATACCCTTTTTGTCCAAACACATTTCTATATGACTGTTTACTATTTGTCAAATTAAGCTGAAAAGAAATCATTTTCCACTGTCTTTGGGTCATTTCTGTAGATTCCTTGTCATGTAATGCCTTCATTAATTAAATCTGTTATGGTTTTGTTTTATGACTTTTCCTGTGGGGATGTTGCCCATGACCATTATGATGGATAAGGAAATATACCTATCCAGATTTTCACCCCTACATAGTTCAATTTACGTTTACTTCAGTAAAACTCTCTGCAGTGTTTATTTTAAGACAAGCCTGCTAACCAATCTGCTCATTTTTATTTGCCATAGAAAATGTACATTTTCACTGAAGGAGACTTTTACTGGATATAGATTCTTTGGGAAATTGTTCTCTTTTTGCATTTAGAGGAGGTTGCCGTAAAGTATTCTGGTCTCCAAGGCTACAGTTAATTGTTAACCTTATTGAGGATTATTTGTGGGGAATGTCACTTTTTTTTCCTTATTACTTTCAAGACTCTCTCTTAGTTTTTGCTTTTTTCCAATCACTATGTGTGTAGGTTTAGATCTCTGAGTTTATTTCACTCAGAGTTCCTAAGGCTTCTTGGATGTGAAGATTAATTTTTTTCAGCAAATTTAGGTTTCTAGCCATTATTTTTCCTAATATTTTTTCTCTTCCTCATTCTGTTCTTATTTGTCTGGGAAATATATATATATATATATATTCCTATACTTGGTGGTGGTCCATGGTGCATGACGCTCTGTACTTTTCTGCTTTCCTTTTTTTATTTTTCTTGCTCATCAGACTGGAAAATTTATATTGTTTTATATTCAAGTTGACAGATTCTTTTTTCTGGCAACTTACATCTGACTTTGAACTCAAGCAAACTTTTCATTTCAGTTGTGGTTTTTTTATGCTCAGTAACTTTTATTTTTTTTTAATGATTTGTGCCTCTATCAAATGGTTTCTATCTGGTGATACATTATTGACATATTCTCTTTGCTTATTTATTTAAACATGGGTTTCTTAGTTATTTTAGTTGATTTTAAATAGCTGACTTGAAGCCTTTTCCTGATAAATGTAATGGCTGAGCCTCCTCGAAAGTTTTTTATGTTGGCTACATCTCTCCTTTACATGTAACATTTATTTATAGATTTTAATGCGTCATCACTATTTATTGAAAAGTAAAAGGGGCTGGGGGTTTAGCTCCGTGGCTCAAGCACTTGCCTAGTAAGCACAAAGTCATGAGTTCAATTTCTAGTACCCTCCCAACAAAAAGAAAAGAAAAGAAAAGAAAGAAAGAAAGAAGAATGAAAGAAAGAAAGAAAGAAAGAAGAAAGAAAGAAAGAAAGAAAGAAAGATAAGAAAAGAAAAGAAAAATGAAAAAAGTAAACATTTTACATGATACAGTGCTATAGTTGGACTCACATACTTTACCCCTCTCCACCACTGGGTTTATTGATGTCAGTTTTTTTGCTTTTTCCTTTTGTTCCTACTGTCTTGGGCTAATTGAATATCATGTGCAGTTTGCGTATACTGAATCTCTTGCTGATTTGATTTTTAAAATTCTCACTTTAGTTTTTTGTTTTTTTTTAAATGATACAAGGTTTTGAATTTATGACCTAGCACTTGCTAGGCAGTCACTGTACCATTGAGCTATATCCCCAGCTCTTTCTTTTAAAATATATGAACTAATTCTATTTTTCTTTCTTTTCCTCCTTTATTAGTGTATTTTGAAATACATAGTAGTGATGTTAGTTTTGGGGACTTTCATGCATATAACATGACTGATCCTTTTCTGCCTCTTGTCTCTTTTCCCTCAGCTTTCCTGTCTACTTAATCTCTTTACCACCTACAAAAGCCTCACTTCTTTCTGACCAGCTCTTCCTTATTTTGTTCATTTATTTATTATCAAGAATCACTAAATGGGGTTGCATCAAATTAAAAAGCTTCTGCAAAGCAAGCAATTAACTGAGTGAAAAGACAACCTACAGAATGGAAAAAAAGAGATGTGTGAGCTACTTACTATTCTGAGAGAAGTCTAGTTTGTATTTCCTAACTTTGGGTTACCATTTGGTCTGTGTAATTTAGTAGTAAACCAGTGATTTGTCAAAAGAGCTCTCTAAATGCCTTGAATTTATTTTTTTATCCTTCACTAAGGGGACGTGTGGTAGAAATCCCACCTTCAAATTTCAGGAAGTTTACAAGACAGCTTTAGGTTTTATTTTCTACTTGTGCAAGTCTTCAAGTTCAGCCAGAGGTGAACGATTGAGGACTTATCCTTTGCTGGGTTTTTCCTATACACAGGGCCATGCATGCAAAGGCCTTTTTAGGTCCCCAGGAATATGCTGGAGCTTTTCAAAGTCCCCTCTGTTCCTCCAGCTCCTCAGCACTTCCTCTTAAATTTTGTCCAGGACCTAGCTTTCCCTAACTCACATCACAGCCTCAGGCATCTGCAATGTTGCTAGCAGATTGTGGTTGTTTTTACTAATCTCTAAGGATAGGGCTTTTCTTTTTCTTTTTTTCAAGCTGGGCTCTGAATCAAATAAATAGTAACAGAACCCTGAAAATAGAGATTTCAGGGAAGTTGTAAGTTTGTATAAAATGTTGACTTGCTGTGAAGATGGGGCTTTACTGGGGCGCAGGGGACCCCAGGCCTCCTCTGTGTGTTGCACCGCGATGCCACCGCGCTGCTCAGGGAGAGGAGCGGGCATCGCCTGTGTTAAATCTGCGCCTTCTGCGGTCTTACTGAGGTTCAGGAATTTGTCTGATCTCGAGAAATTTTTTTTAGTGGTTTCTGTTTATTAATAAAAAATTCCGAAAGCCTCAGTTTGAATTGTGTGGCCATTATTTTTATATTTTTGCTAAGGAACAGATTCACAGACATCCTTCATCATTCCGTGAAGTCGTCTAATCCTGGGGTCTTCGTGTTCACGATGTGGGTATTAGTGTGACTGTTATGGTTTATTTTATTTTTATTGTCCTGGGCTTTTTCAAGTAAGAAATGCATGTCCTTTATTGCTAGCAATATTTGTTATATGATTAAAAAAAAACACTTACCACTCTGTTTTGCTTTTTGCTTTTCATGTGAAATGTCTACTTCTCATATTAATTTTCCAAACTTTTTGCTATTTGTCTCATATTTTTCATTTCCTTTTCCCCGTCTTTTTCTGAGATGTTCTCTGGATTTTATCTTTTCAAACAACTTGTGATTTATTTTATTTTAGTGACTCTCTATTTAATTTCTCTTATTTTTTGAACAACATGCTCGTCTTGTTTTATGAGTATAATAATTTCTTATTTTTCCCTGTGCTACTCAGAGTTTCTGATGAAGTTTGGTTTTATGTTTTCTATGCTTTCTTAGGTAATTTTTTTATCTGTTCATTTTTTTCCTCCTTTTAGGTTGGGAGCATAGTCCAATTTCTTGTATGCCTTGGTTGTCCATTTCATATTAAGAGTGAGACCCTAATATCTACTGGTAATTTTATCTACTTCAATGAGGTTTACAAGCTGGTGAGCTTTGCATGAAAGTGATTATTTGGTTGTGAGCACAAAGTTTACTGGAGAAACTCATGCTAATGTACAGAGAGTATTTGGGAGGACAGGGGAAGTACTTTGTTTCTTTAGAAAAGAAACATTTTACTACTTACCTAAGACAGAATGTTCGCTTCCTGTCATTCTGCATACAGACTTTTAATAATCACTTTCTTTTTTAACATCACATCTTGCCTCTTCTTTCTACCTTTACCTCCCTATTTGGTGTCTCTGTGTTCTATGTCTTACTAGGATTCATCGCAGGAAATCATCCCTCCAATTTTCCTGACTCTTTCATAGTAACCGTACTCTATATTCTCTTATATGCCCTCACCCAGGTGCCACCTTTCATCTGCTTTCTGCCTTAAAAACTTGTTGAAACCTATGTCTGTTGACAAAAAGCTGATGAAACTCATCTATTTGCTTTGTACTATTCTCTTTACCATATTTTACACCTTACTTCTATTTTAATGATTCTATAAAAAGAGAAAATAAATTGTTTTGTACAGAAATCTTTTATACTTAACTTAAAAGCAAGACATTTGGGGCTACTTTTTTATACCCTGCTTGTCATTAACAATTATTAAATTCTAGCATGTAGGCAGCTTTGAATTGGGGTTTCTTTTTTTGCAAAAAGTAATTCATCATGTTAATAAATCAAAATTAAATTGTTAATTTATAACATAGCAAATATAAAAATCATAAACTAAATCTACTTTGCAACCCAAAGTAAAATGTCAACTTTGTCAGCATTGCAGGTAGCTCTGTCATCTCTTTCAGTCAAACTTTCCTTAAATACCACCACAATTCTGAATTTTACTATTTTTGAACTCCATGTAAATGAAATCACACAGAATGCAGTCTCTTATATCTGTGGCTTACCCACAGTACATCTGTGAGATTCACTATACTGTAATGTTATGTACTAATTAGTTGCTTTCTTGTTGTATAGTGCCTACTTGTATAAATGTCATCATTTATCATTCTTTTTGTTGATGAATGTGTTGCTTTCAGTTTTTTCTATTATTCACAAAGCTATTATAAATACCCACCTACTATTTTAAAAATTATTTTGTAAGGGCATTGATAGCTATATAGTCAGAGTTAATAAAGCCTAAAACCCCTAAAAAGGAGTAATGGATTAGTAAATGGATTAGAGACCAAGACATGATAATCTCGTGAGGGTCCTAGTGTGATGTGCTCCAACTGTAGGGAGGCCAGAAATAGGAAAAGCTTTCAAAGCTGTGAAAGCAAATTGTTTCCTAAGAAATGAGAAACATGACTAGATAAAATTCCGAATTACTGATTTCTTGCTATGGAGGTGTAATTATGCAGTTCTCTTTCTTGGGTGCTTTGACTGCTCAATTTTCAAGTGAACTGAATGAAATGAACCAGATACTTCATGAAATTGATTATGATCTATATAATTTTATAAGGGTTACAATTCTACATAAGTACCATATGAGTGGTTTGTTTAAATAGTTCAATTATGTTTTATGAGATGGATTTCTTATGTAATTGAGAGAGAAGTGAAGCTATTAAGCCTTGCTCCTTGGCACTGTCACCAATATTTCCATTAGTCTGTCAGGGTAAAGATTATAAAATGCTATTAAAAAGGCTAGTTGTGTTAAATCAGTTTATCTAAAATGGAAGCATGTAAAACGCTTTGGTTCTTACATTAAAACTGTCAGAACAACACATTCGTTTAAGACACTAGTCTCAAAGTATCACCTCTCTAATTAAATGGCAGCTTCCGTCTCATTTGAGAACTTGGTAAACTGTAAGAATTAAATATTCACAATATGTATTTCACAATCTCTATTACACTGTGCGTTTTGGTTTTTATTTGCAATGCTTGCTTTCTCACACCGGAGGAACAATGCAGGATTTGCACATGTATGTGTGATTTATTTCACTTAAGATTATGATTTCCCATTTAGCTGGAAATGTTTCAAGTTTATCCTTCTTTATGGCTGAGCAGTACTCCATTACATAAAAAAAATCTTTTTATCCATATAGATATTGTAAAATAGGAAGAAAATGTTCAAATAGAAAGGAGAACTAGGAAGAGGGAAAGGAAGGGAAAAGAACAGGAAAAATGGAAGCAAAACTTTTGAAAATGAGGAGAAGAAGGGTTGAAAATAGGGGAGGAAATGGAAATAAAACATGAATCAAGATATATCATGTATATATTCCCCATGGTGAATCCGATCATTTTGTATACCTAAAACACACCAATAGATTTGATTAATTAAAAAATAAAGGCTACAGGTTCAGAAACCCTGGTGGCAGATCCCAAAAACGTGTATTTCATCACGCCCCCTGGCTGATTTTGAGGAGTACTGAACTTTGAGAACCACGAGCTGAAGACCCTGTTTTTTAATCCTTCTGTGTAGTGACATCACCCGTGGGAAACACTGAAGTTGATTTCAAAGCCAGGATTCCCATTTAGATAGTCAGAGGTGGCATGGGCACTGGGACTTTGAAATTTCTGGAGGTGCTTCTGAGGTGCTGGAACATTTTTCTTCCTTTCACTTTCTCCTTCCCATCTCCCTCTCTCTCCTCTCTCACTCTGCCTCCTGCTCCTGTTGGTACTGGGGATTAAACCAAGAGCCTTTGCACTGAACTACATCCTTAGCCTATCAATTTTTTAATTCTGAGACACTAAATCACTGAAATTCCCAGACTGGACTTAAAATGATGATCCTTTTACCTCAGCTTCTCAGGTATGTGTCACCACACCCAGCTGGCAATCATTTCTCTAACAGGATTAAAAAGAAATAGCATCCTAGATTTTTTTCATTGCTGGTAACTGGATAGAGTAAGAGCTAAAAGCAATAATTTGCATTTTGAGTTAGGTCCTTGATACAATTCCTTTCATTATGTGAATCTAGTTAAGAAATTGTGCCTTTGGAACTCAAGGGGGAATCATTGATTGTTAAAAGTGACTTCTCAGTTCTTAAGAAAACTCTTTGGAAAATAGAAATAGCTCTTTCAATGGGTAAGTATGAGGAGAATAGTAGTCAGTGAGCTGACGTGGTTACTGAAGGGCTTCAGGCAGATAGAGGAATCAATTCTGGATCCTGCTAGATATAGGGATTTTGAAGGCAGTGCTACTTTGGTTTGTATTTTTACATTTTGTTCTTCACGGTGAAACATGCTGAAGACCTCTGCTTTTCTCAAATTCCACATTTAAATCAAGGTTCAAACACAACCTGTGTGTCCTTTGTTCTAGAGTGGTTTGCTTTTTCAGAGCCTTCTGATCTTAAAGGTCCAATCTGTGGACCAAGACTGCAACCAAAGTCACAAAACACTGAGAGTTTACAAAATAGTAAAGCTATTCAAATACATATGAGCTGAATTAAGGGGAAATTTGTTAAACTAAATACGTGATAATTCTTATCTGACAATATTTCTTGTTACTAAGGAGAAGAGAAAATATCACGGATGAGTCATGAAAAAAGCCTTTTCTGTAATTTATGTGAACTTCACTCCAAAGTGCAGCCTGCTGAGACATCCTGATCACACACAAGCAGCCAGGAGCAATAAGTCCCTGCGATGTATGGCAAGCAAAGCTGTCTGGCAACTCCTTCACAACTGTAATCCAGCTTCCTAAAAGTCAGTACCTAACTGTTTCTCCTTTCTCTCCCTTAGAGAGACTGATGTACACAAGTGTCCTGTCACCTTAGATCTTCACCATTAAAGGCATTTTAAAGTCTTACAATCATAAAAACGGCAGTGATGAGATTAATACAAAGCTGATATGGGCAGCCTGTGATTTTGTCAGGATTTAGAGGTATAATTATGCACATTTTGTTTAGTGGCATGAGTGTAGAGATCCAGAAATTATGCTAATATATTAGGCTTCTTTCAAATGTGGGATGACACTAAACCAAAAAAAATTTTTTTTTACCATAATCTTAGTTTACTACAAGTAAATGTGTCTAGAACTTCAGATGGACTACCCCAAGCATGGGGTTTTCATTCCACTTCTTCTCCAACTTTGTGATGATTCTGACTTCGAGTTTCACAAGAATCTCTCACAGTAAAGATAGTCTTACTTAGCATAGGAATTGATATGTTTCAAGTTAAGTCAGATGTGTTTTCTGTTAGCATCTAAAAATGTTATTCCAAAGAGACCTCAGATTGTAAATGTTTATAGGATTTCCTGGAACTGAACAAATCTGGAAGAAGATATTCTAGGTGACAAGGGTGAACACTGAATTTGGGGCTGATTTTGTGATAAACTGGGGCCTGAGAATGAGACCTGGATTATCCTAGAAGTTCTAACAGGAGAGTGGCTGACCTGCATCTTCTTTTACACTGGTTGGTTAATGTCAATAATAAATAATCTTAGACTGAAGGATTTTAGAGAGAAAAACCAACCATTTATCTGTCCAACTTCTTCAGATCTACTAACCCTAATGGTATAAGACTCAGGCTGCGATGTATTTTAAATGAGGAAGGTTCTTATATTTTAACATACTGTTTTCATTTTTTTCTGACATTGTCAGCATAGAAAAACACAGGGTCTGGGAATGGCTATTTCTTTCTTTTTTCCAGAGCTGGGTGGTCCAGCCCAGACCATTAGTTAAACATCACTGGAGTTGGTTGGGTTAGGATAAACATGTCTTAGCAGGTAGTAGAAACTACTATATTCCATGAGTGAAAATGGATGTTTACATCTTCATTTAAAGTAACTTGTTTTTGATGATCCTGAGAAGCATACAAGATGTCTCCTTAAGATGGTGTCATGATCTCTAAAAAATTATCTGGCCTTCTGTTTTATTACCATTATTTTCTCAAAAGATTTGCCCTTCCAAATGTTCTCTGGTTGTTCTGGGGATAGGCATGTGGCTGTGTGCGATATATATCTTTTATTTATTGTGACACTGCAGGACATGGAACCATGGAACTCTGGGTGCCTCAGTCAGAGTCCTATTGTTATGATTTATGTCTGGATGTTCCTATAAAGGTGGGGCTTTCTGGGGATGACTTTATCATGGGTGTTGATACTGGAGTAGTCCGCTGATGGGTTTATAACTGGGTGTGATGTTAGGAGACCAAACCTGGTGGGAAGAAATGGGTCACAGTGGGTGTGGCACAGAGAATGTACATTCCTGAGACTCCTTTCATCCCTGCTGCTTCCTATCAACCATGCCTTCTGCCATGTCTCCATGCCCTCCTGCCTTAGAAGCAACTAACTGTGGACTGAAATCTCTACAAACTATGAGTCAAAATAAAACTCTCTCTACTTAACCTCTAGATGCCAGGTATTTTGTCCCAGCAATAAGAAAGTAACTAAGACCCCAATTTCTGGTCTGCAGGATGAGGCAAGCTTAATATCTCTTTATCTCATATTCAAGTTGATAGAATGGGGCAGCAGTGAGTCTTTACTCTCTCAGGGTTGTAACAGATGATGGTGACACTTGAAGAAATGATGGTTTTGGGAGAATAGTTCTATGTAAACACCAGACACTAATAAATATTTTAAAACATTGTAAACATCTTTGTTCTGAGCAGAATAGTTTAGAATAAAGGTACTGGGAATTGAACTTACGACCTTGCATTTGCCTAGTAGGCCCTTAGGCCCAACTAAACTCCCGGCCCTAGCAGATGTTTCTTAAATACTGTTTTCTGTACTGTGTTCAATAGATCTGGAACATCTTGTGGTGATTAATTTTGATTGCCAGTTTGCTTAGCCTGAGCAGACACCTAGGAGGTTAGCAAAGCACACTTCTGGGTGTTCTCTGCAGCTCAGGAAGATGTGACCTTCATAACCAAAGTTACTGGCTCCTTCTTCTCTGATTCTTCCTTTGTGGGCTGTCTCCTCGCCACCATGAGGTGTGCTGCTTTCTTTCTCCATGCCCTTTCGTCATCAAGTGTCTTCCTCTGAGCCTGAAGCCATAAATTAAAATAAAATCTTTCTCCTGTAAATCGACATTTATTTTATCCCAACAACGAGGACTGAAAATCATACACTCTAATTCTATAATGTGTGCCCCATGTCTTCTGTAGTATGTCCTGGAAGGCCGTAGTGGAAATGATGGGATTTTATGCTTCCCATGGGAATTTAGTGATAGCCAAGAAATCAGTCATGGCCTTTGCTTTTTCCTAAAAATAAGTAACCTACAGGGGATCTGCTACTCCATCAAAGAATATATTGTTGTGTTATTATAAAATTACAGTTATTGGTGGATATGTTTTACCTGTATTTGAATACCAAAAGAGAGTGAGAGGACCTGAATCAATATAATTAGCAATAAAAAAAGGATACTGCAGTAAACAGCAGTGAAATCTGGAGAATTGTTAAGGATTCTTTTAAAATATATATTTCAATAGATTGGAGGATCTAGAAGAAATGGATAAATTTCTATACACATGTGTCCTATCAAAATTGAATCAAAAGGGTATAAAAAAGCCTGAACCGATATATAACAAGCAATGAGATTGAAGTAGTGATAAAGTTTCCCAAAAAAGAAAATTACAGGTCCCGATGTAATCGCTGCTGAATTTTACTGGACCTTTACCAAAAAGCATTTCATGAAGCAGAAGGAGAATGAACATTTCCAAACCCATTCTATGATGTTAATAGCACTCAGATACCAAAATCATATAAGAGAACAACAAAAAATTGTAGTCAAATAGTCTTGATGAATGGCTTAGTTATTTTTCTCACTGCTGAGACAGAATATCTGACATTCAAAGTTAATAGGGGAAGAGTTTACTTGGCTCACAGTTTGTAGAGAGTTTCAGTCCATAGTTGGCAGACTCTAAGGCAAGGTGGTATAGCAGAGGGATATCACAGAGGAGAAACTGTTCATGGCAGGCAGAAGGCAGAAAGGCAGCAAAGCAGCAAGCAGCAGGTGACAAGTGACAAGCGACCAGTAGTGAAACTCCTCCCGTCCCTTATATCTTATCTAGGCTCCCTGTCCTTAAGCTATGTAGCAATCATATCCAGGGTAGGGAACCCTTAATGCTATCCAGAACCAGTGGACTAATTTAGTAATCACACAACTTTAATACCACCATCAACTCTTAATCCCAGCATCACACATTCTAGGTCCAGTTACCTCTGAAAAGTAGGGGTATCATATAACGTAGCTCTATCACTCCTTAGCACGTATTCAAAAGAAGTAAAGTCTGCATGGTATAGAGAATCCTGCATGACCATATTTATTGTGACACAATTCACAATAGCCCAAACATGGAGTCAGGCTTGGTGCCTATGAATAGAAAAATGTACAATGGAGTGTTTTCTAGCCATAAAAGTAGTAAAATTATGCCATTTGCAGGAAAATGAATGCACTCAAAATCATCATGGTACTTGGAATAAACTTGTTTGCTTCTTTTTCCTAATATATGGAATTTTAAAATGTGACATAAAATACGAGCAAGGCCATTAGACAGAGAAAGGCAATAAGGCAGAGGAGGATAAAAGAGAGGCTAATGGGTGGGTGAATATGATCAAAATATATGCATATATGAAAATGCTCCAATAAAATCCAATATTTTGCAAAATTTATATATATATATATATATACACATACATACACACACACACACACACACACACACACACACACACACATTCTTCTTTTTCCTGCACCATCTCTTTCCCACTGGGATCCTGACTGACATAGAGCCCTTCACAATTGAGCTAAGTTGTTTAACTTTTTTTTTTTTATATTGGGAATTGAACTCAGGACCTCGTACTTGACGGGCAGGCGCTGTGTTGCTGAGCTGTATTCCTGGCACTAAAAATGTGTTTTTAATCATCTTACAGTACTGTATTTGCTCATATCCCAGACTTAATCCATAAAATTGTATTTTAAAAAAATTTTTAAATTATTTTGAAGGTAGTAAAATACAACAGAACAAGATGGAATAAAGCCAATTGAGACAGTGTAGTGAAATTGGTACAGAACTTCATAGAAGGTTACCGGGATAACAGTAATAGGTGCCATAGTATATCTCATTATCTTCACAGTAGTTGTTCTTTCAATCAGGTATAGCAAAATCAAAGGAAATACAGAATATTATAAAACTTATCAAAACAGAATATTAAATACAGCAATACCATTAATCAGGACAAAGCAAAACAGTGATAAAAATAGTTGCCTTCAAAGAGATGGTAGAAGGAAATCCCCCTTACTTTCTGTATTACATATGGTCAACCTCCCAAGAGATGCTCAGATCTCTGGCTCCCATTGCTAAGGGGGCGTGGTGGTGGTGGGATGTTTGATTCGCAGCCCATGCTCTGCTGGTAGGCTCACAGCCGCTTACCAGGGCAGCGAGCTGGTTGCTTAGTTTCCCAGAGCCCACTAATATATATTTTAAGTGTCTTTTTATACCATTGTAATCTTTGTTAATCAAAATACTTGAGGTGAGTCCCAGAAGCCTGCTTTTTAATAAAATTTCGAGTAATCTCTTCATACTTTGGTTTATGATTGTTCTGTCTTACCCAAGAACCATGTAACAGTGACCATAGACTTTTACAGACATCCACTGAATAGACCAGATTAGCAGCTAATTACTGGCCTGATGAAGCAATGTTTTCTAAGGTGCTAACGGTTGCTTATTGCCAGTGCGTAACTTTCACTGTGGCCCTTTTCACCTAACAGAAGCTGGCTAGGGTTTGCAGCCTTAATTCCTTACTACAGACCACCACTGTGCACTTCTAGGTAGGTCTCCCAGCAATGCTTTGTAATCACTCTATTTGTTACCATTGACTACAGCAGACAACATTGTTCTTCTTTTCCCAAAGCCACCAAAGGGCACTCAAGGACAAAGCAGGTGACAGTGGGTACTGGGTTTTACCTGAAGCCCAGAGAACCTGGTTTCTGCCTTTACAAATGCTTTTAGAATGTTCTTCCTACAAGTTACTGGGATAACATAATAAAGAGGACTTGCCCTTTAATTGGAATTGATGGTTTTTAAAGATTGGATTTCCAAATCAAATACCTAAATTGGCATCCAATTCCTAATTACTCATTAGTTTTCAAAATAGCCCATGTACTCCACCATGGAAGAACGGGAAATGAACTAAAACATGCCATCTACCTACCGGAAGCATGCTATTTGAAGAACTATTTTTAAATTTCGCTTTGGTTTTAAAGATTTGTTATTTGAAAGAGACTGTGTACTTGTCACTATTTCATTTTGATGGGAAAATAATTGTAGAGTATTCATCTTATTCAAGAGTTTATTTTAACCAAATCTTAGTGCTTGCCATTTTGTTCTCAAATTTAGACAGTGTTCTATACTTGACATGTATCATTTGATGTCAATACTCTGTTTAAGCATTTTGCCTTAAGTTCTCAATGCTTATTGCATACCACAATGAATAATTATTATATAATTAAAAATTATCATAGCCCAGTCTCATAATTTTACCTTCAAGTCAAATTGTTCATTGGTAATGGATAGTCACACATCATTTAAAATGAAAAAAGAGGCTGGGTGCAGTGCCACACACCTGTAATCTCAGCACTTGGGAGGCTGAGACAGGAGGGTTGCTGTGAGTTGGAGACCAGACTAGACTACAAAGTGAGTTCAAGACCAACCTGAACTGTGTAACAAGGCTCTGTCTCAAAAAAGACAAAAAAAATTCCAAAGTGATTTCCAGAGACAGTTTGACAGAAAACTCTAGAAAAGAAATGAAGTACTTGAAGTGAATTAATCAGGATAATGATCAAGGTGATTGACTTTTCATTTTGTTTTCTTACTCTGTGGGGAAAAAAGTCTCTATTTCAACCTCTTCATTTTTTAAGTTTTCTATGTAAATTAAATAAAATAATTCAAAACTAATTTTTTGGAACAAGATAAGGAAAACTATTTAAACTTTAGAAGAAAATTCATTTGTGTAAATTCTGATTTCCATTAAAATTAAGAGAATGAACTTCAGCCAGATAATATTAGTGGAACCAGAATAATTCTTTAAATCTCAAAAATTTACTGAGGATTTTAAGACTGGACAGTGAGTTTGGCTGTGGGAGGTCAAAAGCCAACTGATGTAATCCTGTGTTAAGGATTTTGGACTGCAAGCAACATAATTCTGTTCTTCAAACTCAAGCAGAAACAAAACTTTTAAGGCAGGCTTTGAGGTAGGACAAAAGGCGTGGAAAGAAAAGAAATAGAGAAAACAAAGCTCAGAAAAGATGAAACTATCCAACACGGGTATCTCAGTGAAAGCACATGTACAACTGTGTTGCTGGGGTTCCATTGTTGGAATGTGCACACTCCAATGATTTTTTCAACTTCTCTTTACTAAATTTAAGGTACCAAGTGCCAGGACAGAAAGCCCAGTTTGTCCCGCTGAAGTAATGTGCCCACAGGCTTGGCAAGTGAGGTCAAGCACCTTGACTTACAGCTGCACAAAGACTGGACATAATGAGGGAAAGTAATTCTGCAGAAGGCTGTTACCAAAAGAAGGGTGCTGGACAGCCAAAAACAATCCTTCCCGAGGCCCTCATTACATAGCTCTCACGGGGAAACAAAGTCCTATATACAAGTCTAATATTGTAAGACTTGTAAAATCTTATAATATTAAATAAATAATACTTTCTATGAGTCGATTTCACTCATTTGCACATCCAGAATCCTGGAGCGAAAGATGTTACTGTGCTAAACTTTGATAGATAATGTGAAAATTAAAGCACAAAGTCATTGCAGTGGGCTGGTAAAGGTTGCAGAGGTGATGGATATCAAAACTGGGACACAAAGTGCAGACTATCTGCTCTATCACCACACACACTGCCCTTGATTAATTCCTAAGTGTTAGAATGTTAATATGGGAGACAAAACAGGACGATGATCGTTCTTAGCAAAGTGGAATTGTGTCTTCTGGGTGTCAGTGGAAAGATCTTCAGGCAAGGGTGGGAAAGAGAAGAAACACGTTCAAAAGAGGGCTACAGGAAAGCATATTTCAGGGAGAGAGAAAAGAACAAGTAAAGACTTGAAATAGATCAATGTTGGAGGTGCAAGACCTCACCTATCCCACATATTTGCCTGGTAACAATTAACAATTTATGATCAAGAAAAGCACAAGGAAATCTGTGTTTAGGAAAATTAGTCTCTGGTTACACTCAGTGTCCCTGGAACAAGTAGGTGCTCTGAGAGATACAGGAACCACCAAGGTGACCGAGCAGCTGAAAAACCATGAAGCCAAGGAGGGTCTGCAAGAGCAGCTGTGACACAGTTTGGGCCCCACCACTGATCTGGCTGTCTTGGGTGTTGGCCGGAAGGAAGAAGATGGGGAGAAAGTTTCTAGGATCCTGAGTGTGAGTTCATGGCAGCTTCAGATTATAGACAAAGCCAGGGACCAGCTTGGAGGAGGGTCGAGATGTCCTGTCATCTGAAAATGGGAGATTTGGTGGTCAGAAGCATTATAAAAGCTGGAAATCATCTGCAAAAATGATGCTTGTAGACACAGCAGGAACCAAAGTAAGTGAGCTGGTAACATTACACGGTTGAAAACGTAGACTTATACTACTGCTGCTTTGGGACAATCCTTACAATGAACACGGTCCAAGTCTACTTAAGAGCCAGAGGTAACTGAAGACTTGTTTTTGTATAAAAATTTCTCCTAGCTTTACAGCAACCGCTAAAAATATTAACGTTTCAAGACTGAAAGATTTCAGAGAATTGGCACATGACCTTTCTCTTCATTGCTACTTTCATCTCCCTGAAATCTCTTACACTGTGGACAAGAGGGGAGGGTTTTAAGCGGTCATCTTTGCCAGGAGCTCCTGCTTACCAGAGATGAGCACAGCTGGAAAATCCCCCTGGGTTTTCTATTGGTGAGCGGTCTTGTTTTATAGATATAAAAGGGTGTCTGGGGCCCAGTGACTCGAAAGTCATAAGGACTAGTAAGAAGTAGTCAGGAGTCAATGTCATCTCATAGGAAACCTGTAACCTTATCAGAATCCCTCAGGTGGGTCTGTGCTAGTTGTCCTTGGTATTAAATATAAAATGCTGATATGCTTGCCTTCAGTTCAGATTATCAATTTCTAATTTTAAGAAAGCATATTCTCATACAAATATGGACTATTTTAGAAAACATGTGTATAATATAAATGTGAAATATTTATACATTCCACACAGTCTGTATAGCTACAGAATATAAAAATCAGTTTTAGAATTAACACAAGCTAACTTGTGCTACTTGCCCCCAAAATAACCAACGTGGTTAAGAATTTTGATGATTAACAATGTACGTAAGGAAAACACTAAGATTTTTGTTTTGAAATTAGAGCTAAAATACTTTTACTGGGCAATAATACAGCCTTTGGGGTTATCTATTCCATTTGAAAAGAAAATAATTTGCAAATCTATAAGATCAACATCTTAACCAAGTTAACTGAAAAACTCACAGAGACGGCGTTAAGTGCAAATAGAAAATCAAATGATATTTATTCTCCCTAGACTAAAGTAAACAACAGCAAATTATGGTGAACTAAAGTCCACAGGTCACTTGTTTTATAAATGAAGTTTCTTGGGAACAAGCTACGCCCCCTGGTTTATATGCTGTGCATGGCCACTCTTGTGCTATAGTGGCAGTGCCAAATGGCTGTGACCGAGCCTGCTGTGGTCCCCAAGCCTAATGTGTACCAGCTAATCCTTGGTAAACTAGTTTTTCACTCCTTACCAAGAGAATAAAATAATCATTGGATAGGCTGCTAACCCACAGACATGCAATCTTTCTTTTGCCTAGTTGTAAAACTGGGATGATATCTCTCAATATGGAAAAGGAATGGAAATTATGAACATGAAAATCTTGCAATATGGGGACAGCACAGGTCCAAGGTTATTTTCTTTTCAAATGGAATAGATAGCTTCAAAGGCTGTATTATTGCCCAGTAAAAGTATTTTAGCTCTAATTTCAAAATTTTAACTATGAAAATGCATAAGCACTATAAAATGAGCCTCTCTTTCAGTGCAGGTCTTCTGGCTCCAAAGTGGTTCCTTAGCAGCCCACTCTTGACCCATCAGCTGGGTCTGAGATGAGGAAATGGTGTCCATGCTTTTAGCTTCCTTTCAACTGTTCTATGTATGCTCAGATCCAGTGACTGACACAAACAGAAACCTCCCTCTCACTCTGTCAGGCGTACACAAGGAACTGGTCAGCTTGAAACTGGGCCTTGACTTGGAATCATGGTATGATCCTTGACCTTTAATTAAAATTTCCTTTCAGAATTCCACAGACACATCTTTATATAGTGGAAATTTTGAAACAAACTCAGCTTCTACAGTCTTCAAAACTTTATCATTCTTATTTCATCAGTGTAGATACACATGGGCCTGTATACATACTTTTCTTGCTTGCTATAAAATTAAAGCATAATCAAACATCTTCTCATTTTATCCATAGATCATCTTTATGTCTGCTGTGGTTTGAGTATGAGTGGCAATTGGGAGGTTCTTATCCTTGTAGCTTGGTTCCCGGTGTACTGATGGGGACAGGTGGTAGAGTTATTAAGAGATAAGCCTCAGTAGGCATAATTAGGTCACAGTGGCACCACCATCTGAAGAGATAAGTGCCTGTATCAGAGGAGTGGTTTAAATTGGGTCTGGATTGGTTACCTAGAGGATGGGTTGCTACTTGCAATGCCCTTATATCAATACAAGGAACGTAGGTTGTATTTATATTTAGTGCTTCTTAAATATTTTTAAATGTATAGAAGCTTCCCTTTATACACTAACAAGGAATCATCTAAAAGAGAAATCACAGCCTGGCATGGTGGCTCACTCTTGTAATCCTAGCACTCGGGAGGTTGAGGCAGGAGGATGGCTGCAAGTTTGAGACCAGCTTGGGTTACAAAGTAACCCAAGGCCCGTGGCCAGCCTGAATTATATAGTGAGACCTTGTCTCAAAAAGACAAAATAATAAAATAAAATAAAATAAAATAAAATAAAAATCACAAGATCAATGTCACTCTTAAAAATTTTATAGTAATATAAGACCTTAAAGTATAAATCATTGATGAACTAAATTAAATACACAAATAAATATTCTATGTTCATGGGTGGGGAGAATCAATGTTAATATGCCTAAGATTATCCACAGATTTAGCACAATGTCTGATTTTCAAAGAAATAGAAAAAAGAATCCTAAAACTCGTACAGGAATATAAAAACAAATGAAAGAAAGAGCCAAGGAAATGATTAGCAAAAAAAATAAATAAATAAAAAATAAAATAAACAAAACCAAAAATAAAAACAAATTTAAAAACCCCAAAAAACCAGAACCAAAACCAAAACACCACAGTTGGAAGTATCTCACTACCTGATTTCAAACCATGCTGCAAACTGTTTTCTGTCTCTGAGAACAAGCCTCCCAGAACTCCACAGCATTCATTCTAGAGCAGCTTCCACAGCCTTCCCAGGCGCCTGCCCACTCTCCTTTGCAAATGCTCCTCTTGCTCTAGGAAGACCGCCTCGCTTTTTAATCCTTTTTCTCTCTCCTTTAGAATTATCTTAATTCTGCTCAAAATAACATGGAGGTGTGGTTTTTCCAACACAATACAGTCTTTTTAGTTGGAAGATGAAAATAAAGTTGTGAGTATTTAAGCCCTAGGATTTCTGTTCTTGGTGTTATTTTTAAATAGAATTTGTCTCTAACCCCAATGTATCTGATAATCAGTAAAGGGAGTAAATATTACAGCCACAAAGACCTCCAACAAATAGTACCTGGCAAACAGGAAGTGAGTTAAACACATTATGAGTGGCTTTATGCTTAACAGCATATCCAACATCAAGAAGCTTTTATAATATAACAAATACAGAAACATAGTGACATAATATTTATGTTATATTCATTTGCAGAAAACCCCAGTTTATTACATTCATTATTAATTTGTATATTTGGTAAGTTTATTATTTTATATTTTTGTACATTTCCTCACAGTTTTGATGCTTTTTAGTAGTGTCAGTTTTAAATTTATTAACTACATATCCATGAATCTCTAGTTTGTTGTTTTCTTTTAATTTTGTTAGTAAATTTTTAGCCTGGAGCATTTTAACATTCTGTATTGCAAAATGTGGTACCATTTTTTTTCTAATAAGGAATTCAAATTGCTTTAGCTCATGTTGAAATCCATTAAACTTTACCTATTGTTTCTATCTATTATTGAAATGCATATTTAGTTCTTCAATATTCTTTCTTAGTGTGCAGTGAAGTTTATTAAAGATATATCCAAATAATGAATTGCTCCAATCAATTATGTAAAAAAAAATCATTCATGGTACATTTAGTTTTTTAAAGCTCTAAACAACATTATTAACCAACTCTAGTCAACAACTAAATTAATATGAACATTTATAACAAAAACTGATAAGTGATTCTGTTTTGTACATATAGTGAAAATTCACCAAATAGGTCAAACATTGGATCATAAAACAAGTCTTAACAAATTTCAGATAATGCAATTAGAAGATGTTCTCTCACCAAAGCATAGCTATGGTAGTCATAAAACAAACGTTAAGGACTATTTTTACAGAGCCCAGGTGTTAAATCATTAATCCCAATGAAAGCTAGAATGTATTTGGAATAAGGGACAACAGACGCTCTATGAACTCGTGGAACCCAGCTAAAACCATTGTAATTTACATTCATTTATTAGATAGAATGAACCACTTGAGACAGATCTAGAATGTATATAGAAAAAAAGAACAATTAAACCCATGCAAAAAAGAAAAATTGCAGTAAAGAAATAGGAAAAATGAACTGAAGTAAATAGAATAAAAATATAAGATAAGTAATCAACAAAATAAAATACAGATTTCAGTGAAGACAAGTAAAATGATGTCCAACACGCAAAGAAGGGAAGAAACAGTGCGAAAAACAGTACATGGTGTTGGGGCGAGGGCATGCTTCCATATAGGTCACCCAGGTATTAGAAAAATAGCAGAATAGATGATAAACAACTTAATACCCAAAATAGGAAAAATATGTAAGATGAATATGTTTATAGAAAAATAAAACATTCCAAATTGTTGACAAAGGAAATAAATTTGGATATTCCCATTCATATTGAAGAAATTAAACCTACAATTCAAACCTACTGTGGATGTGGGAGGACACCTCTATACACAGTTATTTTTCCTAGTAATTTTAAAAAAAATTATTTTGAATTATTATGGAGATACAGAAATTTGCCAAAATAGTGTATACTATCTTATATATTATTTACCTGCTTTTCTCAGGTACTGAGATTTCACTAGCAAATTTTTAACCACATAGCTAATAAAATAAAAGTAAATAAATAAAGAGAAACCTTAAATAACATTTTAGAGAACTGTCAGGTCGTTAGTTTCAAGCTTGCTTCATAAAGTCAACACCCTCTTGATAGCAATAATTGATCATGACAATGAACAGCAGAGAAACTCGTGGCCAACTTCTCTGATTCAAGAAACCTCAACAAAGGATTAAAATTGAGAATCCAGAGCCTTACAGTAATAAAAATACATCATGACCAAATTGAGTGCATTTCAATAATACAAGGATATATTTAGGGTGTAAATCACAAATACAATTTACCTCAGTAACCGAATAAAAAACATAATAATTTATGATGACAAATCATGCATTAGTAAACCCAAATCACTGTATAAAAATAAATGTTAGCTAACCAGCAATAAAAGAAAATCTTGAATTGATAAATTCTCTATTTTAAAAAAAACAATGGCAAACATGCCATAGTAATGCTGAGAACTTGCCCTGTCAGGTCAGGAACAGTGGAAAAATCTTATATTTTATATTGTAATATTGTTACAACAAAATTAATGACTATTTTAGGCTACTTTGGACCCTTTTTCCTTTAGGAAAGATCCAAAACCCAATGGGCAATATTCAAAAGTAGGGCTGCCAACAGAAGTTTCCTATGAAGAAATCCATTGTCTTTGAAAGGAAAAGGCTTGACCAAAAAACGCAATGATCTAATCCAAGTGCTTCAAATGACTTAATTTTATGTTTTGTGCTATTTGGATTGGAAGGTAACTATGAAACTAAAGATGACGCGTTTCTTTAATGTTGAAATCTGAGCTACGATTAATGAAATGCCTCCTTCAAGTCACACTGATTGCCTTAATCATTGTCCATCTTTTTTTTCATACATTAATTATGACATCAATTTGTGTATTTTTTTGTAGACTGACATCTCTTACCCAAGAAAATTAACTTATATTAGATGCTAAAAATTGACTTTAGGGAACCTTTTGATACTTGTCATCCTTATGCATGGACTTTGCTTTGTGATGTTAGTCATGACTTGGTTTCTGTCATCTTACTTTTGAAAATATACAACTTTTAAATTAGCAAATTGTTTGTTCCAATCATTGATGCCATATTAAAAATAGAAATTCATATTGAGCTATTGATTAGAATGGAAAGAAAGCCAATAATTATGTGCACAAACTTGTGAAATGTGTTCCATCAACTGAGTAGTGGAAAAAAGGAATGGGGAAACTTCAGTTTTCTTAATTAAATATTTTCTTGACTGCTATCAAGAGATTAATATTCTTATAAAATGGTCTTAACAAATATTATGCTTGCTGTTTTCTAATCCACAGAAGTATTATGTTAATTTACAGCAAAATTTAATTCTCATTATAATACAGAGCACAAATTAGTCCCAACTTCAGGTCACACAAAGAGAACTTTACCATAATATTTAAAACTTCACAAAGGCCAACTTACAGAAACATTGATTTTCCCACTTTTAAAAAATACTTATTTGGATATTCTGAAGGCATACTACAGAAAATATTTGCAGAATGATGCTCTATAAAAATACCTTTATTTCACAAAACTGCAAGACATTCATAGTATATTAAAATACACTTAATAGCATCTATTAAAGAAGTATCTAATGGATCAAGAGTTAAAAATGCAAGATAGGTCTGAGGATAGGTCAGTGGTAGAAAGTGTACCTAGCAAGTATGAAACCCTGGGTTCAGTGCTCAGCTGAAAGAGAAAAAGAGAGAGAGAGAGAGAGAGAAGAGAGAGAAAGAGAGAAAGAGAGAAAGAGAAAGAAATACATGATGACAATGTGAAGAGGTGATACTCTGCTAACAAAAATTGTCATCACTACTTCTTAAAGCCTATCTTAATTATTTTCTCTTGCTTAGTTTAGTATTAACTCCTTCCAAATTCTTCAATCATTCCTTAGAAAACCGACCTTAGTTATAACAAGCCCATTGTTACATAACTTCAATGAATTTCTTTAGCTTTTCCACTGATTTGAACGTGGAAGGTCAATACAATCTTAAAACTAATCCATTTAATTGTCAAATAGTTCAACTAGTTTTCTGGATATAAGGTGACTACTAATGTTCAATCCCCTGCATTTTTATCAGTCACAAACAGAAAAATGAAATGAAAAATATATCCATTTATAAAAGGTGAAAATTTCAAGACTTCTACAGGAAAATTGTGATTACCATGATAAATCAAAGAGGGTCTAGTAAATGAGAGAATAATGTAAGTTCTTGTTCCAAAGACTCAGCATATAAATATGTCAATTATTATTAAACCCATTGGTTTATAGTCTAAAAGCAATACTAGGCAAAGTCACGATAATTTTTTAAATTGCTATATGTTGGCTATGTATTTATTAGCTCATTATAATTTTTTAAAATATAAAAATTTAATATATTTCTTTACTAGATACGAAAGCTTTACTAGTTATACCTTATTTAAGTTACAGATAAATAAGTCAGTGCTACAGAGCACTGAAACAAATCCACAGATTTGAACTTTCAACTAATAAAAAAGTGCCATTTCTGAGTATTGGGGAAAAGACAGTATCTTAAAAAGTGAGTTGAGAAGAGTACCGATCCATACAGAAAATCATGAAATTTAACCCACATCTAAAGGAGTTAAAACTAAAATTAAAATGACTCATCATTTTGGTTGGAGCATGTGATCAAAAGGAGCTTTCACCAGGTGGTAGTGAAAGTGTTCATCTGCAAAGTGTTGGACAGCAGGGGTCATTAGGTTACCAAGCTGAGGTGTGTTGAACCTTGACCCACTTAAACACCCCCCCAAAGGCAAGCTCAAGAACACCAAGGAAGTTCATATTGTTATTCATGTTAACTACAAACTTCAAGAAAACCCAAAATAGATGGAAACCATTCAGCAAATGTGGTATTTGAAGTAACACAATGGCAGCTGGAATCTATGAACCAAGCTACACGCAAAAAGAGGGAAGAATTTCATAATTTTGTGGGAATCTAACAGGTTACAAAAGAATCTAAGTCAAATAATTGCATGTATGCACAGTTGAGCGCACACAGGAAAATGTAAGCCATGATGTTCAGAGATGCATGCTTAAATGACAAAAGTGTGAGCAAAATAAGTAAGTGATTACTGGGACGAGCAGGATAGTACGTGGCTGGGAGGGATGGTGGCTGAGGGAGGGCGTGACTAGGGCTTTGGGGGACTGGCCCTATTTATTACAAAAATTATGTAATATTTGCATTCCATTCTAATTTTGTGTACCTTTCTTTTGGATTCACAAGTTTCAGTCCAAAGCAGGAATACTGTGGCAAAAGGCACAAGTAGAAAAAAGACACCCAACTAATAACAGCTGCAAGCAGAGACAGAGAAAGAGCCAGAGGGGAGGGACTAGGAAGCAGGGGTAGGACACCTCGAATGTCACACTCCAGTGATCTATCCAGACACAGCAAACATACCCCCTTCTAATCTACACATCTCTCATTCCAGTCAACTTAACAACCAAGAATAACCATCTTAGTACTTTTTTATAAAATCATCAAATACCAGAAAAACAGAATTTATGAATCTTTACAGTCTTAGTGTAGGAAATATAATAAAAATGAGTACAGTTCATAAATGAAAGAATGGTTGAAGTGAACCATATTTGAAAACAAAATGAAGCAAAATTAATAAAATGATAACAAAATATAGTTAGAAGATTAAAGTCAATTAATAGATGGCTATGGAGACACAAGGAAATAATTCTAACATACACAGTGTTACCCAGGAAGTTATCCTTAGTGTTCAAAAGGAATTGATTTCCAGATAGCCCTTTGCTCTCCACTCATGAATGACACACATGTTCAAGTCTCTTGTATAAAATAGTGTAATATTTAAAAATCTACGCACATCCTCCTGTGTGCTTTAAATCATCTCTAGGTTACTTAAAACCAATTAAAATATAAATGCTGTGGAAATAGTTGTCAGAGGGTATTGTTCAGAGAAAATAACAAGAAAAATTCTTTACGTGCTCAGTACAGGAGCAACACACATTTGTTCCAATTTCTCCCATATAAACCCCCTCCATATCCCCAAAAGACTCCAGCTAGTGTAATACAGCTCTGCTATTCATTATGGCAAATTCTCTGAAAATAGTTGTCTACCTATTGTCTCATATTTTGTTCCTTTCTGTCTTTAGTTCTTTTGAGGCATGCTTTGCCCTCACCACAAGTAAAGTAAAATTGCCTTTGTCCAGGTTGCTATGACTTCTGATCTCACAAACCTCAACTGTTGGTACTCAGGGATCAACTGACTTAACCTACAAACAGCACTGAGATTCTCTTCTTGAAACACTTCTCAGCTCTGCTCTCTACTGCGTTTTCTTCTAACTCATTGGTCTTTCTTTTTCCCCTGCCTTTGCTTGTTTTTTACTTCTCTTCTTGAACTTTTAGCAAGTCTCAGTCCTTAAAAACCTTGCTTTTCAATACAGAATGTAACTAAGGAGCATTAGCCTGAAAATCAAGCCTTTTTTAAAAATCAGAGTTCATTATTTAATCACTGTTTATTACTTTCAACATTATAGATAAAGATACAGAGTTTGCGGAGTTAAGGAATTTGTGCAGTCACACAGATGAGGCGTTGAAGCCAGGCAGTTGAATTCCAGGAACTACTTTATTTGTTATATCATAATGCACTCTACTTGTGGGAAGATTTTAACATACTCCAAAGTCATAACCAATCATGTAACCTCACAGAACCAAACATGTATCATCTTCAGGTTGCCCTCAAAATAAATACTAATCTTATCTGTAAAAAAGTAGCATTGATGTAATGCGTAGTATTCAACTATAAAAGCAGACCTCAACAAATGACTACTTGATTTTAACTTACTTTGGGTTTAGCAGAGACCATGTCCCAACTAGAAATCAACAGAGTCTGTGAATATTGCCTGGCCTGGGCTGGAAATCATCTTTCTCTTTTCAGTCCACTTTTAAATTGTGCACCCCTATTTCTCTACTCTTATGCAACATGAATTCTCTTCAAATAGTTTAGTGTTTCTCAAAGAGATTTTATCAGTATTTTTTGGTGGATTAAGTATTGAAAATCATTCAAAGATAATGTAGAGAGTAAATAGTCTAGACATTTTACACCAATAAAACAATTATCAAAGTTTACAAATGCAATCTTGTTGAGTTCAGAATTTGAGCAACCCTATGATTCGCGTTCATCACTTAGTGGACTCAATATCCAAATTATTTACTGGAATAGTCTTTTAGGTGATGTGATTCCACATTTACGTGCCTTTGATTCAATTTTCAGGTTTTACTGAAATCCCGTGAAGGGTTCTGTTTTAATTACATATTTATTGCAGGTAGCCTCTTGCCTTCATTCACAAACTAGCAAGCCAATAACCATCCCAAAAGATTCAGCTTTTGGAATGTGATTTTGTATAAACGCTTTTGAGAAATTCTAGGGTTCTGGGAGTAACCAAAATTACTTCCTGTTGCACATTCTTGGGTGTAGCGTGGGTGGTATAACAAAGGACAGGAGTGATTCAGCCTGGAGTTTAATAAACCGTACATTAAAACAGGGCTGGGCACCCTTTCATTAAAAATTTATGAAAATAATCCACCCTTGTATCATTATCAGTGAAAGCTCTATAATGACAATATACTTTTAGGAAATGTGATACAACTATTTTTGTTCAATAAAATTAGCGTATTTGACAGCCTATTGTTTGTATTCTCAAAGATATCGTTGAAAAGAATCTAGTAATAGCTGCAGGATAATTTTATGTCCTTTAGTTTCCATTTCACACACATGCTTGGAATATTATGTACTTTTTAATATTACCATTGTGTTTTTCAATTTCTAAGATAGGGGCTGAAAATATTTAATCAAGAAGACAAAAGTCCTTGGCAAACATACCATGCTGTGCCCTGTAAAAATGTTGATCTTTTCCTGGGGCTGAAGGGTCTGGTTTTATTTGAGGCAGTATTTAGGATGTCTGGAGGTCACTGGCAAGCAAAAATATATTGTCATAGCAAAACTGATCTAATCCAGTGCGAATCTTGAAACAAAGAGAACGCTGTTTCAAAATGCTAACTGACAATTCTAAGTACTTACGTGTTTAGATTTTCTTCTGCTTCAACTGCTTGAGAAGTTGCAACATGTATTCTTGTGCTTATATTAAGGCACAAATGAAAGAGAATTCGTCAAATCACCAACAAAATGTTCGCCAATCACTTTGAAAGATTGTTCTTTCTTTTTGTTCCATGTGGTTCTGCTATGACAGTGGGAAAAAGGAATGGAGGAGGAAGAGAGAGGGAAACGGAAGTCATGCCCAGCTGTTCTGCCAACCCAAGGAACAAGGGGTATCAGTAGGCAACTCCATATCTCTTTGAAGTAGACTGACAGGATAAACACTGTGTTTCACATTTCAGCATTTACCTCTGACCGATAGCCTACTAATGAATGATTGTAAGTTTTCTTTTTATTTTCCCATGGTGTGGTGACTTTGCTTGGTGGTTAAGATAAACAGAAAAGCTGACAGCATTTGTTAGCAAATACAAAAATATCTTTATTATCATGAGTGAACACTACTCAGTCTAAACCATACTAGCCTAAAAATTTAAGACAAACAAACAATAGCACACTCAGCCTTCACCTCTCAGGTCGGGGGTCCACCAGGGGGTTCAGGGTCCCCTAATCCAATCACCTTCGCAACCCATTAGACATGTGGGGATATTTCCGTTCCAAACCATAGCAGTTTGTATTCCTCTGTAATATATGTAAACTACGATCTAAATTATTATATATAACAATTTATATTATTTTGTAACACATATGAGACATAACATCTATAGTTCATCTATATAAGTAACTGAATTATTCTTTCAGAAACTGAGATTGGTAAAAATTGGTCTTTCAGAATTTTCAGTGCTTTCCTATTAGGAATATTCTGAATTCCCATTACTCACCCTCTCCTGTCATGATTTTGCTCTTCTTTTTGTTTTTATTTTCTGTTACTTTATTTTATGAGTGATGTCAATTATCATTTAAGTTTATTGGGAAATCCATAAGGTTTATCCATTAAGTAAATGTTGGGTCCATTCTTTGCAGAAGTTGAGCGAGATGGTCTATGTATTAACAATGTGCTCATTTAGTAGCAAATCTCTTTGACCTGCTTAAGTGGAAGCATGCATAGGAACATAATAAAATAATGATCTATTTATCCTATGTTCCTGGAAACTCTTTAAATACAGAGACAATATACTAATTCTTATATTTACAATTTGCTAGTATTTTATTTAGCATTTTCTAATTTGGTTTTTAAATTGTCTTAAGAATGCTTAACATGACATTTATCCTGGACACAGATTATGTGTACAATACAGTATTGTTAACCATAGGCGCAATGCTGTGCAGTAGATCGCTAGACCTTGTGCATTTTTCATGACTGAAACTCTATACATATTGGGCAGCAATTTCTCATTTCCTCTTTCCCCAGCCCCAGGCAGCTACCATTCTATGTTCAGCTTCTATGAGCTTTGGTATTTTCGATACTGTGAGTGAATGTAATAATGCAGTACTTGTCCTTCTGTGACTGGCTTATTTCAACTAGCATAATGGCCCCCAGGCTCATCCATGTTGTTGTAAATGGCAGGAGTATAAAGTGATGTAATAGCTATTGAAAACAGTATGGCAGCTCCTCAAAAATTAAAAATAGAACTACTCCATGATCCCTTTTCTGGGTATATATCTAATGGAACTGAAATCAGGATCTCAAGGAGATATCTGTACTCCCATGCTTCTTTTTTCATTTTGTTTTAAAATGAAAAACAAACAAAATACTAGGAAATTAACAATGGTGAATATATTTATCTTCAAAGTAGTTGATCAGATTATAAGATATAGGCATGAAAAAATGACCAAACAGTGAAAGCACAAACATTCTTTATGATGAACTAACACTCCTAGATTTTGGTATCGGTCAGCGTTCACCTCTGACCAATAACCTATTAATGAGTGATTGTAAGTTTTCTTTTTATTTTCCCATTGCTTGATGGTTAAGAAGAAAATAAAAGCAACTGTTTTCCCACTTCCTACATTTCTTTATAAATGAGATTTCTAAATCCAGAGCAACTCTACAAATCATTAAAGTTTATAAGTATTTTATATAATGTGCACAAAGTATTATCCATTTAGATGCAAGAAGTATACCTAGAAATATTTTAGATGTAGTTGCCTTGCCAACTTTTGGGATTTACTTTTGGGGTCATATGATGGTTTCCTTTTTGCATTTGATAATAACATCTTAAACACAGTAAGAGGAAATCTGGAGAAAAAAATGTAAGAAGTGCAAACACAGTAATAACAACTGAGCAAAAATGACGTCTTGTTTCTCACTAAGAGTATAGTCAAGAGCACGTTTGTTATCTTCTATGTGTTTATATATCACCATGTTTTACTATTTTAAAATTTCAAACTGTTATGTGGTCTTTACACAATAAATACAATTTTAATAAGTTTAGAACTTAGGCTGACGTCAGCAATAAAATCAATTCAAACATTTAGTGGGCCAACCATCTCAGGTTCATGAATTGAGGCCCAATCATTTGCTAGGGATAATATTTCTCCTAAGCCTGAGTTTTCTGGTCCATGTAAAGACAAAATGTACAATAAGAATCACTAAAATAACAGTGTTTTACAGTTCTGGAGATTGAACCCAGCACCTTAGGATGGAATTATATCCCTAGCCATTTATTTATTTCAAGAAAGGACCTTGCTAAATTGCTCAATTATCTGGGTTGTTCTTGGGATTCTCCTGCCTCAGTCTCCCAGAGAATTGGGCTTATAGGTATACACCATTTCGCTTAAAGCTTTAAGTTTCAAAGGTTAGTTCTTGTATTAGGAGTAAAATCATGGCCTCCATTAGTTTTTAACAAATGAGTAGACAGGTAGTTTTACTTCAATCACAGATCTGCAGTGTTTCAGAACTTTTATGAGCTGTCACCAGTTAATTGATAGTTAAGGTTACACAATTGTTCATCAAGAAATAGAGAGAGTAATAAATTGCTGATAAAGAAGCAGGCAATAACTGATATTAGTAAGACAAACTTTCAAATCATTTCAAATTCATATATGGTCATAATAAAATTCTTATTCTACCTATTTCTGATACAGATATCATGCTGGCTCAGAAACAATGAAAGACAAATCTTTATCTCCCTCATTCTTTCTTCCCTCATTCTTTTTAACTAATAGAACTGAAGAAGGTTTTTAAAATATCAACAAAACACATTAGCTTATCAATTTGGCATACTTAGCACATAATAATTTTATTTGTTCAATCCATTTGTCCATCTATCCACTATTAGCTACTTACAAATTCATTAATGGTATATGTACAGTGATGTGCTTGAAGCCAGCTCCTATGAGTAACAGCTGAATCTGCATATTTTCCCCAATTCTGTATCCAGTGGTCCCAAGGTGGACCAGGTGAAAGTGTACAACACAGAATGATACTCTCGCAACATAAAGCAAGAGCCATGCCCAACTTCTCGCTCCCCGTGACCACCCAGTGATTTGATTCTCAACATTTGCAAACAGCACTATTGTGCCATGAATTCCATTTGGGAATGGTTTAAAAATTAAGTATGGTACAAAATAAATTGATAAACCTGAGAACAATGAAGAGAAACTAAAGAAAGCTATAAATAAAGACCAAAATTTTAGAAAAGGAAATTGATTTAAAAGCACAAATCTACAGATTTAATGAAAAAATATTTCCTTAAAATGGAATTGAGAAAGACCTATATGTTTTTCTTTAGTGCTTTAAAACCCATTGTTGAAATTGCTAACTCTTCTTTGACTAACGATATATAAAGGCTATAATGCTTTGAAATATGTACCTGTCTTTCTGTCTTTTACACATATAGTTTATTTTTTAAATATTAAAAAATTAATGTATTTCTGTATATCAAATTTTAATTTTTCTAGCATCTTGAAATGAATAGTTATTTCATGTTAGTTATCATTAAAATATAATTTCCCATTAAGTATTGGATTAGAAAATTTTCCATAAATTTTACTTGTATTCCTTTCTTAACAATTATTATTGTCATTTTCTTAATGCTCTTAAATTTTAACTGTTGATTGTTTTCATTTCACTATGTAATTACTCAGGAACGTTTTTTCACTTTTCAAGTAGTTTGAATATTAAGTGTCATTTCTTTGTTATTGAATCTTAGCTTTATTTCAAGTGACATACATTTCAAGTGAGCAGAGATACAGATCTCTCAGAAGAAAAAGTACAAAGGCAAATAAATACATGAACAAATATTCAACACCACTGGTCATTTGAAAAATGCAAATTAAAACTACATAGAGATTTCTTCTCACTACAGAACTATTAACAAGAAAACAATTGTAACAAATACTGGTGGGGCTGTGGGGAAAAACAAATCCTTTTCCACTGTTGGTGGGACTGTAGCCTGATGCAACAACTGTGGAAATCAGTATGAAGATTTCTTAAAAAAATAGAATGAATAGTCCCATTTGACCCAGCTATGCCCCATCTGGGCATCTTCTCAGAAGAATTAAAAGCATCATACTACAGTGACACATGGGCCACCAATGTTTATAGAGGCACAGTTTATAACAGCTAAATCTTGGAAGTAACCCAAATGTTCATTAACCAATGAATGGATAAATTTTTTAATATACAATGTATATTTTTTAATATACAATGGAGTATTACTCAGCCATAAAGAAAGATAAAACTGAGATCTTTATAGCTAAATGGATGGACCTGGGGACCATAATCATAAGTGATTATAAATCAGACATGTGCAAAAAGTCACATTATCTCTCTCGTAGGAGAAATTGAAAATGTAAATAAGATCATAAATGGTACAATAGACATGATGAAGTAGAAAGAAGCTGTTCAAAAGGAAAGGAAAATTGGGAGGGTGGAGGAAATGAAGGAAAGGGGGAAATAAGAGAAAAGAAGAATAAAATTAAAACCAAGTTTTTTAAATGGGGCAGGGAAGATGGTTTGAAAAGAGAGAATAGGAATAGAGAAAAAAAGAGGAAACAAGATATATCATGTACAGACACAAATTCCCTATAATGAATGTGGCTCTTTTGTATACCTAAGCTGTACCATAAACTTAAATTTAAAAAAATATGTGTCATAAGTCCAGTCACTAAATAAGTATGTCATTAAATAAAGAATATCTGTATTAGATGTCATATTACCAAAATAGTTCAATGAAAATGATTCATTTTTCTTAAAAATATATGCTCTCCAATAAGTTTTAGTATAAAATAGAGCAGCCACCAGCAAATCATCACAGCAACTGGGTTCAAGCAATATTGTTCCCTTACGTATCAAAAAAGGCAGGGATAAAATTTCTTCTGAAAGTCCAAGATCTCTTATCATATATCAATGATATAGAAAGAATTCATCAATAATCATGATGGCAAAACAGATGCAATCCAGAGATGACTTTCACCAAATCAATAAAGTATCTATTCCTATATTTCCTCACATATGCTTTCCTGACTGCTGGAAGCTGTATTTCGAATATGCAATTTTGTCTCATTAGTGAAGGAGTTTCTTCAGGTCACTGCAAAGGACCAACGAAACTAAAATATTGCTAACAAGGTATCACAGAACCACAAACATATTTGGCTCTGTAAAAATCATTGAAAATGGCAAATATCCTTGCCAGTTAAACTGGTATTAATGGAGCTACTGCTCTTACCTCCTCTGAAGTAAATGTCTTGGAAGACAGAAAGACTCATGAAGTATGTAGTAAAGGAGCTGAGTAGCCAGGAGTGTAAAACAAAAGTTAAACACGTATGACAATCACAGAGCCAAGAATAACAGGGATAAGTAATTGTTTGATTGTTTCCTGTGGTTCAGGAACATATATGTTACCCTTGAGAAAATGTGTGCATCCATATGATCTGAGACATTTTTATATATCAGAAAGTTTCAAAGGTAACATAATTCCTAAATAGTTTGGTTATATCTGAGAATATATTTAACTCCAAATCAATCAGTTTTATTATCACCTGAGGAGCTCTTAGAAGCAAATAGTCCTTAGAAGTCCAATAAAGAGTGCACTGATACATTTTTCTGGCCCTTTTGCACAGCTCTTCTGCCTGTGTCATATGTGATCAGTAAGTCTCACCAGACAATGCTCCAAATTATTCTCTTCTTCATGAAAACAAGCAAACCATATATACTTTGGATACTGAAACAAAAATAGCAACCTCTTATGATTTGTTGTAAGTCTGAGTGGCAGGTTATAAATCCAACAGCACATGTTGATTGTTGGTGTGAACATTCATTAAATGGGTAAGTCATTCTAATGGTTGATACATTGTGTCCACTTGAGAAATTTAGAAGTTTAACTAAGCAACTCAGCAGGCAGTTAGGGTCCTTACTTAGTAAACAACCTCATCCAATGCAAGAGACCGGCAGGGAGATGTTGTTAGTGTTACACAGATCCTAGGGGGTGGAAGCCTGCTTACAATATACCAGAGGAAAAGAAGTTTGCTTCCTCATGCCACCTTATTATGGAGCCAGCTGGTTATGGGCTGAAACCTCCACAAACTGGAGTTAAATAAACCTCTCCTTCCTTAATTTTGGGTGTCGAGTATTTTGTCCCAGCAACAAAAGAAAAGTAACCAAGACAGAATTTGTTACCAGGAGTGGGGCCATTGCTATGACTACATCTGACCATGTGATTCAAGAGACTTCGGGAATGATTTGTCAGAAGAGTTTGGAAAGGTTTGAAGATGTCACTTGAAAGAGTACAGGTGGAATGCCTTAGTCTGTTTTATATGGGAGATTCTGGCCGGAGCTCAAAAGACCAGAAGGCTTATAGAAATCCTGCCAGTAAAGATCAGGCTCAGAGGGCTTCTGCTGGGAAGGACTGCTTTTGGTGCTGGACTCCAAATGATGTGTGTTATGGCCTGGCACAAAGTTTATCTGTATTTCGCTCATATTCAGAGACTTTTTCTGAGACTAAGATTAAAGGTAGTGGACTAATTAATCGGGAAGAAGAAATTTCAAGGTAGTTTAATGTTGAGGTGGTGGCATGGCTACTGTTGGGGGCTTTTAGCCACATCTATGTTGAGAATCAAGAGCAAGGAGCCCAGCAGGGTGATTTAAATGTTGTTGTGAATTTGGCCAGAAAGGAAACTCTGATAAAGTTGTGGACTATAAGGATAGAGTTAGGATATCTCCATTGCTGAGAAGGAACAGGAGAATATAAAAAATGACTTGTGGATATTACAAGAAGCAGGAAGTATCCAGCCTTTGAAGCCTCAAAATTACAAAAATGCAAGACTTTGTTTTGAGGATAAAACCACAGAGTACCATGTTTCAGAGTAGTGGCATCATAGAAAATTTGTTCCTCAGAATTGTATTCAGAGTGCTCAGAGACCCAGGCACTTAACCCCTAAACCCAAGAGAGAGGAAAGCCTGACTGCTCCAGGTAGCAGCAGACCTTGGCAGCTTCCACATGGTGCTGGTTTTGAGTGCATGAAGAATGCAGGAGTTACGAGGTTCCATCCTGCTTTTGGGAGCCAGGCAGTGTGTCCCTGAGGGGGCAGTGTGTGAAGCTGTGAGTGTGAAGCCAAAGGTATAGTGGAGACCCAAGAAGTTTGGAAAAGCCAAGAATTTGGATAATTTAAAGAAACTGGCAAGGAGAGAATAAAACCAGCACAAGACAGAAGCTGTGGAAGCTACAACCAGTAGAACAGTCATAGTGATGGAATCATGCAAGCCCTTTGGATCTCAGTTTGCCACGAATTGCTTCAGATTCTCCACATGGAACTACAGTACTTAATGTTGGCCCTGCTAAATTTTGGACTTGCTTTGGTTCCAATATTTTGTGTTCCCCAGTTTGTAACTTTTGGGAAAAAATGTTTATCTTGCACCATTGACTATTGAAAGTGTTTAACTTTGTTTTTATTCATATAGAGGCATGCAGCTAAGAGTTTGCCTTAAATCTCAGAGAAGACTTGGGACTTGGACTTTTCAGCAATGCTAAAACTGTCAATGGACTAAATGCTTTTTGCATAAAAAAATGTACATGTGTTTTGGGGGGGTCAGGGACAAAATTTTATGATTCTAATGCAATATAGTATTGATAGACTTAATACTGTTTCTTAAGGGTTGTTAAATCTGTGTTATAATGTTCAAGTTGTGAAATGATAAGAGTAAGCATGCCTTTGGATCTGGAGACCCATTTAAAAAATGTGTCTGGTTGCCATGTTGACAAAGTGGATTGTAATGATTGATACATTGTGCCAATTTGAGAAATTCAGAAGTTTAACTAAGCAACTCAGCAGGGAAGTAGGAGCCTTACTTAGTAAACGTTCTCATCCTATACAAGAGGAAGACAGGGAGATGTGCATGCTACATGGATCCTAGGGGGTGGTAGCCAGCTTCCTTACAATATAAGGAAGGAAAAGAGACTTGCTTCCCCACTTTTGCTCTTGCTGCTTTTGCTGTATTCTAGTTTGAAGTGTTGCCCCCATGCCATGCCACCCTGCCTTGGATCCAGCTGATTATGGACTGAAACCTCCACAAACTGTGAGCTAAATAAACCTTTCCTTCCTGAATATTGGGTGTGGGTATTTTGTCCCAACAATGAGAGAAAAACAACCAAGACAGTGGTTAAATGAGGAATATCTGTCTGTATGCAGTTAACATTTGACCATAATGTCATTTTGCCATTCCTGAGTGTACTAATTTTGCTTTTTCTAATTATTTTCACATTAAATAACCTATACCATTAAATAGATTATATACAGCATTATGTAGGGATTCAGTCCTGCCTATTTACTTTTATGTTGAACCAGATTTTTGCATGATAGAGATGCTAAATAATTATTTTCTGTATGGAGAAATAAATCAGTGAATATATTGAGAAGATACAATTGATTCATTATATCTTAATAAGAAATTTAGAGTATCACCCTCATTCCCTTGTGTGGGCATGCTGCTTTAACTGGAATAAAACTAAGTAATACCATTAATTCACCCCTAATCAGTGTCTTTTTCACATTTAAGAGTTAACTTTTGATATTTTCACACTTTATGACTAGGCTTATAACAATTACTCAGTCACCAGATCTGTTTGCCTTCATTACTCACTGCCTTTACTTTTGAGTCACTCATGCCCTCAATGTGAGTTAGTTTCTTGGTTTTGATTCATTTATTGGTTGAGTGAAGCATCTCCTTGAGAAATTTTTTCAAGACAGATAAATGGGTCACATACAGTACTTCTTGAATCATTTCATGTCTGAGGAGGTCCTTCTGCCTCATTAATGAATATAAACTTAACTGAGGTTAGAATGCTTGGGTCATAGACTGTACCCATGAAACTGAAAGTGTTTCTCCAGTGCTCTATTTCATGTTGTCCTGTGTCAATATCTGTTGGTGTTTTTATAGTGAGACTTCACTGTTTTTGGTATAGAAACTTAAAATATTATCTCTATCAATCAAAGATTATGCAAAATAAATTGATCTTTGTTAAACTGCAAGTTGATTTTACCTTTAGAAATCATTGCTAATACCAGGTTTTCCAAACTAGATTAGGAACAAGGGTGAAGTATTTCTTATAAGAAATTTTAATTTTTAGAAAATATGAATTCAAATGCATTTGAGGAGTACTCTATGTTGAACTAAGATATTTTTATATATCATTGAATTTCCTACACACTTGTGATTATATGGCAGAGTCTGTGGTAATACATGTGAATGGACTGCATCATATGGTGTTGTGAGAATTATTTAAATGTACACCCAGGGTTCTGGGATTTAGCTCAGCAGCATATATGCCTGCGTGGCAAGTGCAAGACCGTGAGGTTGATCCCCTGTACCCTCAAAAAATAAAAATAAAAAATAAAATACACACATAGCTTAACCTAATGAAAAAAAAGTTTTCATTTTTATATTACTTCTTCAAAATCTATTTTAGGATTTAATGAGCAACACGAAATAGCAGAAGAGCTCTCTACTGTCAGGATGCAGAGATGAAGTTCACAGGAGGCCTGCTGGGTTCTACTGAGCTACTCTGGGGAGCAGTAGGTGTAGCTTTCAAAGTTACTGAAACTTGTGTGGCATTTAAATCCATCTTCTATGCATAATTTTAAAACATTAACTTAGCAGTGACAACTTCCAAATAACTATGGTTTCACTGACTAGGCTTCTGTTATTCCCCTCACCACTACTGTTGACTGAACTCATGATCTATGAAGTTCTAGTAATATATGTTGAGGAAAGGCAAGATCAGACACCCAATTAGGAGAAAGAAAGCAAGCAAGCCAAAGGCAATGACAGAGGTGTTTAAGTCAAAGTAACTTCAATAATTAATTTGACAAGAACACTTGAATATTAACTACACAACTTTCTCCTATTTGAAACTATTTTATTTGTACTATCCTCAGATGTTGAAGCCATATTGCTTATTGTGGCAACTGAGAATGTAAGTTCACAGGTTTTGGTAAATTTGTGTCCAAATCTTGACTTTGGCACATTGTTGGCACAAGGTCTTAACCAAATAATATCCATGCTCTGTGTCTCTTGTGGCCAAGTAGACTATCTCATTATGAACATGAGCAAAAATACATGTAGCGTCAAGTCTACCATACAAAAAGTACGCTTCAAAGTTGATCCTCTAACCCTAACCCTGTACATACTGAGAACACTGTTAGGCTTTGAGGCACTCTCTCAACCAGAAGAACAGAATACTACTCTTTGCAAGTGTGGGATTGGGAATTGCAGTCCGTATCCTCAATTTTTAGGAAGTTCTGATTAACATCCAAGGCTATATTTAGTAAAGTACAGAGCATTAATAACTTCGAAAAACAGTCCCATTAAAAGAATGCATGTTTCTTATTTGTCAGCAAAGGGTTTTCAAACATGTGTTCACATTAGTATGACCTAAGGTTCTCTTAAAAATCTCAAAGCCCAGATTGTACTGTAGACCAAATAAACTACAATTTCTGGGATTGCCACAGAGGTTTCTGAATTTCTGAAGCCCTCCTGGTGATTCCAGTGAGCAGGTAGGTGTGAAAGCCACCATTTTGATGTACAGTGTTCATGTTTAATATTTAGTCTCCTTATTTGCAAAGGGAAAGTAATAACATCTGCAAAAAACAAGACTTTAAGATTAAACGAGAAATGTGGAAACCGATTTCTACACTGTGTGGGTCAACAATAGTTAATTCCACAAACTTCATTTTCTTTAATGGCTTCTTTAAATGATTTGAAATCTTTTAGAAATGACTAGGTTTTATTTGACTTGCAATAAAATTTTATATCCTCTTCTAAAGTCTTCAGTGAATGAAAAATATTAAGGTCCAAATAATATTGAAAATCCCTATTGTTTAAAAAAAAATTCCTCACACGTCCTTCATTACTAAGAACAGTAAAAATGTTTATCAGTTCTGACCGCAGGGTGAGCAATGTGTTGGGTCTTCTTTAGGAGAGAAATATCTCCTCAATCAGTGCACTATACTGTATTGACGTCAATGATCTGAAACAATGTTTGCTCACTGTCTCGCCAAATCAGTGACAGTAAAATCGCAAGAACATTTTAAAGATGTGGTTTGTGGCCAGTGACAAAACCACATAATATTATCCACAAATGTCTAGAGCTGTAATTGTTTTTTTAAAGAAATGATTTACCCATAAAATCGGTAAAAAGGCATTTAACAAATAGCAGTTTCAAGTGGTTTTAAAATGCGGGTATTCATTGCCTTTGTTCTCTTAACAGGATAGATGTCTACATTATACCCACTTTTGCGATTCATGGCACAGATTAAGTATGTGGAGAATAGAGGTTCAGTCACTTAGGACCACTGAGTAGACTGTCGTTGGCAGGTGACATGAAGGATTTATGATACAGCATCCTTAAAAACCCATTTAGAATTTAATAGACTCTATGATCAAATAGCATCTCCGGAGATAATTTGTTAAATTATCACAGTAACATTTACACATTATCACAATAGCATTTACAATTTCATTTGGCTACATCAAATTGACTTGTGCCCAGTTGAAATCAAATGAAGCTATCCTCCAACATACGTCCACTAAAATTTGAAAGAAAAAAAAATATGTAGCCACGTGTAGTGTTGGTGTGAGACAAGTTAAGGGAGTCATTGGAAAGTACTACATCATCTTTAAGGAGATAAACAAATACAGTATTGATAAATTTGGGCTAGGTAGACTACAAATTCCAAGATGACAGACTTCCAGCTGTATTTCTCAATGATCCGATAGTCTAAGGTTATGAAATTCTATACCTGTATATAAAATACACAGGTTTGATGGGGGAATTTAGATTTCATTTTTAGTGGTATTTCATTACATTTTTATGTTTCCTTGAGTTCCCAGTAAACTATATAGGAATTAGGATTTCTAGCACCAGAGCAGGCTGTTCCTGAGGTAGACACAGGACTTAGGCATGAACAGTACATGATTCCCCCCACCCTGCCACATTGACATTAGCTTCAGATAGAGAGGATGCTGAAAATAGACTCTGTTTAAAAATTTAGAGTGAAAGCAAAGCATGGTGAAGAATGATCTCCCAATTCCATACAAGTCCCTTATAAGAACCTGTAATAATTCTTGTAGAAATGTTTCTTTTGAAAACAGTATTTGGTCATCCTGAGAAAAAATAAATGAATACTTTCCCATCCTTCTGGGACAACAATTATCTAAAAGAGGTGCACTGCAGGAAATAGAGTCAGATGTGTTGGGAATGACAGTTGGGTTGCAGGGTCAGCAGAAATTCCCCCAGAAATTAGGCACTCAGGAAAAAAAAATCTGCTTTCTTACTTACAGGTTTTGTCCTTTTCATTTTTTCATATTGGACATTCTCAGGCCAGGTTATTCTTTACATCCATGGTGGGGCTCATTTTTCAGACGATGTGGGATGATGTTCAAGACTCAACACATAATCAATGGTAAGACCAGCGCTCTGGCTAACAGTGTGGAAATATTTACTTTGAAAAGACGTATCATAAATCAGGGTATGAGAATCCTATTAAAGTATATGTCACTAAAACAACCCCTGTCCTGAAAGTTGACACTTGACCTGTAATACTTACATATAAAAATTATTTTCTGCTGCCCGTATGTAATCTGAGTGCTTCTTATATATGGATAGAATTTAGAAAGCCATCCTTTTCTCTTGGTTCAGTTTAATTTTCTCTCACTGGTGAAGCTTAATAACTAACATTTTAGGTCTGCCTGTGACATTCATTGCCTTGTTCCAAGCTGGCTTATGTGATTGTCCCTGACCTCCAGATTGTGTTGAAGTCAGTCATATCAGACTCCTTCAATCTTCCGCTGCTTTCCACAATTAACCTGTCTTGCTCTTCACTTAAAATCTATTAAATACTGAGATATTATAGAGGAAACATGCCTTTTTTATCCTATTGGTGATTTTATTACCATTCACAATTAAATCAGTTATATTTTAGAAGTAGATGGACTAAGTTAAATAATGGGAATTTTCCCCTCTGAATCCCAGGTGAAGTCAATTATAGGACTAAGCTTTAATCAAGTTTGTAGAGCACATGTTATATGTCATTTGGGTCATGATAGCATAGTGGAAATAAAATTAAAGACTGGAAACTGATGCCTTGAATTTGAATTATGGGTGATTTACCTTTATCCATACGGCTCTGACAATTTTTTGAATCTCACTATCCCCCAATATTCTAGATATAAAATAGGACTTACAACCAATACTTGTTGCAGAGAACTTTTGCGGGGAGTAGCAGATGGGTGTAAACTGAGACTTTAGTATTCACCCAAGAAAGACACAGTATACATATATAGAAATAGACCATTGAGAAGCAATAAAAATGGAGCTAAACATGTTGAGGTTTCCCGACATTGGCAGTGCTGCTCGGTAAGCAGGAGGGCACAAACACGGACATGTGGTAGCTGATAACCGATGGCCCAGCTTCCTACAGGCTGAAGTTTTTCTCGGGTGAGCTCTTAGCACAACCTCCCCAACGTCAGGCCCGGCCAGCCTGGAGTGCTTGGAAATTTATGTCATCCGTGCCCTGCCCAGAACCATCATGCATAGATTCAGTGGACTCAGTGAAGAGCATAGCTCCTCCTCCCTGGCCGAGATGCCTGTGCAATGCGTATGCTACACTGTACCCCAGCTCTTTGGCCATGGGAGGGAGTTGCAGGTGCACACAGCCATAACCTGTTTGAAATCTCATTCCTGGTCAACTTTCTCCCCTTCTCTACCTTCCACCTTCTGTATTGCTCCCTGGGGTATCATCATACTGCAAATTTAATCTCAGTGTTGGCTTCTAGGGGACCCAAAGAAGGACAAGAGGCCCCTGCTGCCTCTCAAAGCCTTACAGGTTTAAGTCCTCCTGGGGCATTGTTTGCCTTGGCTGACTTTCTTAGTTTGACAGATTTCCTTCAGTTGTTCTCACGCATCCATCCCTAGTCTCTCTGAGGGTCTCTGCCCACACGGTTTCCCTGTCACATTTAACATGTACTCATTTTAATGGTGTCATTTCCAAATTGTTTGTTTAGAGAAGCTTCACTTCACATTCCATGCTGCACCAGTTTCTACTTTTATATGCTGTCCTATGAATCAATCCTCATTGACTTCAGTGTGGGTTATAATGATGTGCATATGCAGATAGTGACATCTTCCCCAAGACAGCACACAACTCTAAGAGGACAAATATCATTTCTACTTTACTCACTACTTTTTTCCAACTCCTCCAAAGTGATTGTTGACCACTGAGTGAATAAATATAGTATTAATAACCTATAGTATAATATAGTAGGTCAGTTTTGAGTGCATGATTGTATGTATTTATTTATTTGCTACATTTCTCAGTTTTGTGGAGTTTTGCTAGTAGATATTCCTTTTGGATGAGAAGACTCCTGGATTTAAAACTCCCTTATGGACACTATGACAGAACTGAATAACTATACTCACTCTCTGTCTAGAGATGTGGGTTGTTACAGCAGCTATGATGGGTGAGAGTCTTTCAGATGAGGAGAAAGTGACCCAGACAGTAGATACCAGAGAACACTCGAGTCTTCATGTCAGCTTGTGGAGTGGCATTGAGTTGCAGCTGAACACTGGAAACTGAAATCCCCCCTCTGTATTTTGCTGATGGCTTTAGATGCTTTCCTATTTGGGGCCTATTTTTCTTTTCAGTACCCTGCCGTAGAACTGCTCAGTGTGTGGTTTAATCAACATACTAGAATTGACATTCCTGGGTATTGGCTGTCTGAGAATTTCTTTAGTCTGCTCAGACCCTTCCTTGCATCATTCAGTTGATAGGTAGAAACTGCATTTGAAGAGAATTATAAAAAAAAACCAAAGAAGTTGATAGCAGAATGTTTTGATGTTCTAATGGAATACAGTGCTCACACAAGTAAGATGCAGTATGCTTATATAAACATGGAAGGATGTGAATAATACAATAATAATAAAAATGTTTTCTGATGTTACTAATTGTACTCTACAAGCAGAGAAGTATGCACAAAAGTAGATTTAGTGGAATATCAGAAATCTAAGATTTGTTTCATTAAAAATGTGAATAAAAATGTATCATCAATGAAAAACTGTGAAAGGTATAAAAAATGTTCAATTTGAGTCATCACTCAGGAAATACAGTGAGATATCATACTTGGTAGAATGTGCTCAAATTGGCAAAATATTGGCAAAGAACTGGAGAAAAGGGTACACTTGTGCATTGTGGATATGCATTTAAATTCATGCATCCATTGTGGAAAAAAAATAAAAATAAAACTGCTATGTAATCTAGAAATCACACTTTTGGGTGTACAAAATGAAATTGTTAAGCTGAAGAAACATTTGCACACCTATGTTTATTAGAACACTATTCACAACAGCAGAGGCATGGAATCAAAGTGCCCAGCAAAAGATCAGTGGATAAAAAAGGTGCTCTGCATAGACAGCTGAATATAATTCAGCCATAAAAATGATAGAAATCCTGTTATTTGTGACATGATGGATGGGCCTGGAGAAACTTATAAAATAAGTTAAATGAAATAATCCAAAAGATACATCATGATCATATGCTCGTGGGGCATCTAAAATGTTGATATCACGGAAGTGGAGAGTATAATGGTGGGCACCAGGGGCTGGGGCAATGGTACAGACTGGTTAGTTAGATGGGAAGAGTAAGTACAAGAGGGCAACTGCATGGCATGCTTGATCACAGCACTTATACAACACAATACGAATCTTAAAAAGTGCTGAGAAGAGATTGTGAGTATTGTCCCCATAAAACTGACAACTATATTAGGTAACACAACTATGAATTAGCTTGATTTAGCCTTTATACAATTTACATGTGTTTAAAAACATTAAGTATATGAGAAACACAGTCAATTTTATAAATGATGTGCATACTCAATTTTAGATATATGTAAAATAAATATACACAATTTCACCATTGAGTTCAATATTTTTTAAATTTGTCAAATTTAAAAAAGGGAAAAGACAGGGAAGGGAAAAATAGCTTTTGAAAATTCCTATCAAACTCTCATGCAAGGTGGCATTCTGACATCCCTAAAGTGTGATTCCGATCACTGTCCTCTGAGGGCTTCATTCCCACACCTTCTTGTAAACCGGGCAAATGACAGGCAATATGTCTCTTCTTCCCTGTGTTTCTTCACATCAAATTTGTGTGGAAAAATAATCTACACAGCTATTGGTATAATGCAGTCCACCCTCCCAGCTCTTGCCCCAGAAATCTCCAGATACTTGCAGCAAAGGAACAAAATTGCTTCCTATTTTTCTATTTTGGGTAAACAGTGACCTCATTCTGGACTTTGTTTTGTGTGTGCTGACATAGTCCTTGCACTCAGAGCAGTTGTCCATGATCAGCTGCACCAATTAAGTACTCAGTCCCCCAGGGTGGTAGTCAGCAGAGCAGGGAGACTCAGAATGAGTCCTTGGGGAGGGATTCACATGTACAAATGAAATTATAGTATCAGTAGAGAGGATACCTGCTTTTTTTTTTCTTTTTTTCCTAGAGCAAAAGGAACCTTCAGGGAACTGAACACCTGGTGAAATGGTTTGCTCAAATTCATGCAGTGATTTTTTCATTCCTGTAGGGGAATTAGCAGAGTGCTAAAGGTTTTAAAGAATTCAGATGAAAAGCCATCTGTTCCCTGGGCTTTGTTCAATCTCAATTTAAGGATGGCTTTGGAGATTTCCTATTCCCTAATTAATTCCTCTAGATGAGCTTGTGGGGTTGGCTCAATTTATTTTTTGAAAGATGGAAAAAAATGCTGCCATCAATTAGTCCTTTGTTATGTTGCGACTGAGATGGAAATAGCTTTTTGCCAAATGGAGCGAGGAGCTGAGAGATGCTTGTATTTGCTATGGCCAGGTGTCCTTTGTCACTAGGCTGGGCTTTGATGTAAGTACCATTCTCCGGGCCTTTCAGATAATTGGGGAGAAAGCGCCATCTTATAGAAATCTGAGTAATATCCAGCCTGAAGCACAAAGCCAAGGAAACCAAAGCACTGAATAGAAGTCATATTTTAAAGAGTGTGTTTGTTCTAAGAAATTTTGTATTCCCACTAACAATGCATGTTAACTGCAAATTGTTAGGGGCCAACTTTTTATGTGGATGTGCCCTGGGAAGCAAGCTAGAGGGTTAAACAGGGCAAAAGGAAGGGATAAGAAGAAAAAGTAAATGACAAAGAGGTAAAAAGAGAAGAGAGGAGAAGGGCAGGGAAAGAGTGTCTTCAATGCATGGACTATGGGTTCAGCAAAGTAAAAACAGTGTAAAAGTGTGATGTTTTATCTCCTAAATTCTGCCTCCTCTCAGAGCTTCAAGCCGAGGGCTTGTGCAAGAACCTGCCTGCAGGGAGAGATGAAAAGAAGTGTGAGCACTTTTCAAGAATAATACTGTACTGTTTTGTGTTGTACTGGGTTGCATTGTATGGTATGTTATTGTACTGTACCTTACTGTACAATATTGTACTGTACCATATCACATTGTATTGATTGTACTGCACTGTACTGTGTTGTATTGTGTTGCACTGCATTGTTTGAGGATCTCAGTTCCACAGAAGGTTTAAGTGTATCCAGTCTAAGGTGATTCTGAATAGCTCATTGAAAGACATGATTTCCAACAAGAGTGATCTATATTACTTTAAGGATATTAACTATTTATTAACTCTGGACTTTTGTCTTCTGATGTTCCTATTCCTGAGTTCCTGAGAAGATCTCTACTCTCAGTCTTGTCCGGTTGGTTCAAATCATAAGTTGCTTCTTTGTTCACATAAAGCTTTGAGGTTTAGTGTTGTAGGAAGACAGAAGGGTGTGAGGTAGGGAATGTGACAGGAAATCTGAGTCTTTTTTCCCTGACTGGGAAGAAGAAAGACACTGACGAGGAAGGAGGACGGTGGATCAAGTCTATGCCTTTTATTTACCCTTCCAGCCTCAAATTTTCCAACAAGTGTTTCAGTCAAATCACTGAAAAGAAACAAATCAGGCACCATTGTTTCACTTCATGTTTGAGATTTTGAAAAGACAGGCTCTCAGGGTATCCCAGCAATGGAGAGATGCTTATGGGCCATGCCATGTAACTGGGGTTGGTGTGTGCATAGACATGTGTGACACACAGGCATCCAGAATTTCCCTCTTGCTCTGTAGCAGAGTGGAAGTGTTTGTCCATGACAACCAGTAAGAAGGGTGGTGAACCCCTTCTAGCTGAGACTTTCAGGATTGATTACCTGACCAGGATTGTGTTGAAGTCATGGGAAAAGACTATGCAAGGGGGTACAGGTGACCAAGAGTCAACGGAGACCTATTCGAAGATGGAATCCCGTTCTTTGACGAAGGCCACAATAGCAGATGCTATGATCCAGAGTAGTAGATACCAGGGTGATATGGACCAAGCAAGCAATAAAAAGGCAGATATAGGACCCTAACGTCACAGTGGCTCATGGATACTCAAACAGCACACAGCATTTGATCCTTAACCCACACACTTATTTACACACACACACACACACACACACACACACACCATAGAACACAAGAAATCTCTCATTGTAGAGGAGAAAGGGGAGAGCTGGAGTACCAAAAGCTGAGTAGACAGGGCTTCTGTACTATTAAAGGGAAAGAGATGGCTGTTTACATTACACTAATTTGATACATCAAATTATAAATCAGTTATAGGAAATCATCCTTCCAAATGCTACATTTGTTTTGCTCATCTGTATGTAGCATAAGGAAATTTGTGTAGGATCATTTCAAATATAGAAGAAATAAGATCAAGAAAGAGAAAACGTATGGGAAGAGCTGTTTCAGGTCTTTAATTGGAGAATTAATATTTTCGAAAATTCTCCTTGGGAAATTTTGTTACCGTTCAGTGTCTTAGGATGAAACTGAAACTCCTTTCCAGCAGTCTCTATCAGTGACTGCAAAACTTTCAGAGACCCAGGGCCCAATCTGCGCTCCAAAACCCACTGATTTATTGCAAAGTGGCAACACTGCAATTAAAAGCAAATACTGAAGTTTTAGTTAAGAAAAAACAAATCATCCTTTAGAAGAAAAACACAGTAGCAGAGCTTTCAATGGTACAAACGTGTGCTATAGGTTTGGCCCCATTGCTGTATACTTCATTGCTTGAAGAACCTTTGTGATTTGTTCGATTTTTTTCCTTTGGAATCTGGTATTGGATGCTTTCTCTGTCTCTATGTCATGCATAGCACTTACTATCATGGATTGGGGCCATGTATCTCTATATCATCTAGGATTCTCACTAGATTATTTATTCAGAAAAGTCAGTCTGGTTATCATGCCCCATGTTCAACAGGATTGAAACAGAGGAGAAAGTTCTTCATATATAACTGTGGCATTAAATGAATTTTGGGTTTTTTTTGCTTGATTATATTTTAGAGATTATGAATAATCCTACTCTCAATTCTGTACAACATTGCAGCATTATAGTTTTAAATATATAAAGCAAATATTCTACTTGTACAAGATACTGAAAATGTCTTGTGTTGATTTCAAGGACTCAGATAAATAATATTCTACAGATACCTACTTACTGGCACCATTTATTATCAATGTGGCACATCAAAAATCTGAATTATATGCATTCATTTGTCCACCTCAATTTGAAAGGTTTGTCTCTTGGGTCTGTTTCTAAGGGTGGCACTTTGCATAAAGGGCAATGGCATAGACCAGGGTGAGGCTAAATCGCACTACCACACAAGTGTGCAGCTCTCTTATTCTCAGAATAAAGCACAGTCCTGGGATTGTATCCAGTGCTGGACTCTCCTGATGCCCTCTTCATGTGGAGCAGTGACCTAAGATTGGACTCCCTGGCTTCTGACTTTGTCAGAGGAATTGTGACCCCCAGGCTGTGGAGTTTTGAAGGTCCTGGGTCAGTGAAGCACTGGCTTTCCTCTGCTGTGAGCAGAGATCAGGATTAGGTAGCAAAATGAGGTAGCGGTCCTCTCTGCTCAGCACTGGTGATGGGATGGAGGGAAAGCGAAGTCCTCATTCTGGCGTCATCTGCGAGCTTGGTTCTGGGAGTGGTGACTAGGACTGGATTGCATAGCGAGCTGGCAGCAGGATGATCTTGGTTAGAGAGCTGGTGTGGATACTGGTGTTCTGCTTTTGTGAGGTGGTGAGACAAGAGTTAGGATTTTATCAGGCAGTAAGAACAGGGTCCCCAAGGTGGAATTGGGAGGCATGAAATGGAGTCTGCTAACTCTCCAGTCTTGAGGAATCTTACTAAAACAGGAGCCGTGCAGCTATTAAGAGACGTCCGCGGAGCATGACCAGAGCATGTTCAGGCAGGCCACTGACTCGAGAGAGTGCGGGCCCTGCCTGGGCACTAAATGAACAGTGCCCAGATTGCACCTGAGAAAGGTATGCAGCTTCCTGTAGGAAGAGAGCACACCACTTGCACAACAGACCAAGCTCCCCCTAAACCCCTTAAAAACCCTTAGACAAAGAGCCACCCCAAGTGTCCCACTGAAGACCCCCTCCAGGCTAGCAGCACCTCTGTTTCCTTGCCTTTATACCTTTTAAATAGATTGTGACTTCTTTGTCTTTATGTTGAGTGAAAAATCTGCTTGCACACTTTCTCCTTGGTCCATGATTTCATTCTTTGTCACTGTGTGTCATGACCCCAGCATTCCAACATCACTATAAACCCCTTCTTCACCAACAGAAAGTGGCAGAAAGAAAAGTTGGGGTTTGAGTCCTGCTGTTGCCCACACTGATTGGTTTAAGCACTGGTATCATGGGGTTTTCCACAGAGTACTGCAGATAAAAAGTTCCCTTTTTGAGAGGTTACCCTCTGTATCCATCTCAGAGAAGTTAGCCCTATTTCTCAATTATTAACTTATCTATGCCTGTATTTCCTGTCTTCTAAAGGTGAAGATACAATGACACTCTATTCTAGATCTCTTGGGAAAAGAAAATTAAACAAGGCATTTAATCTGTTGTCACAGACTTTGGCAAATGATAAGAAGCCAAATTTTGTTACAGTAGTACCTCATTTCAAGAATTTAATTTGTTGCACAATTTTGGAAAGGATTTCCAAACATTTGTGCTTGGTAAGAAAGATAACCATGGCTGTGTTTGCCACCTGATGTAGAGTTTGCAAGCAAAAAGCAAATTTGCCAAACTCTTGTTTGTGAGACAAATTGTTTACAAACAAAAGCATTCGTGAACCGAGGCATCACTGTATTGTTAGATGATATTATAGCTAATATTCCTGAGGACTTCTTATGATATTTAACAAAATATTTTTTTCAAATACCACAGTAATTCAGAATTTATGCATCTTCTCTTTTCTATCATACTGCCAAGCTTTTCCCCCAGAACATGGGACATAGTGCGCTAAGTATGATAAACAGTCCCTTTATGGGGATTGGAAATGCAAGTGGCCATATTTATTAACAAAAAGCTAAATGTGAAAGCAACAAGCTAATTGTTGTGGAGCTTAACTTCAGAAGCTGAAGCCAAAAGTCATGAAAATATTTCTTATAACTGAAAGGAAAAATCATGATGAATTCCTTAAGACTGGAAGCCAAGTTAATTGTCCATGAAAGGAAACTTGAAGATGAAAAGGGCTGCACCCCGCTACTTGTGGTCAAACACCTGCTCTTACCTGAGCAGGAGAGGCACGACTCAACTCATTGTTCATCTGCAAGGCAGGCCCAAGGGCCAAGGGAGGGAGACATGCGGTAAGGCCGGGGTGCTGTGCTCCCTGAGGTCTGTCGCTACTCGTGGGAGACACCTGATTAGTGACCATCAAGCCTTCCTGCCACCAGTGATGTAAACTTCGTGATTTAGTTGGAGTAACAGCACTGTATCCCACTTTGTCACACATGTAAAACTGTTACAGATAAGACAGGTAATGTCTGCAGAGGACAGTGTTAGTATCTCTAACCTTAGGGTACCAGGAAGTGTAGCACCCTACGAACCTGAAGTTAGAGCTTAAAAATTCCCAAATCGATTGAGAAGGATAATTTTGAGCTCTATTTTTCCCTTGAATATTATGATAATTTTTGAATGATTTTTCAAAGCATGTGGTAATGTTATGAAGAGAACAATCTCGATAAGCCTAGTAAGGTTCTGAGTGATCATTAGTGCTGGAAACTGGCCTACAATTTGCTGGAACTGTTCTCATGTGCTACCAGCTTTGATACACAGTTTATTTTTTCAATATCAATGGAACCGGGAAAATCCAGATTCCTTTCTCTAAGTCCCTGGCCTCATGACAAGCTATATTAGATATGCTTTTGTGGTGAGGGGATTAAAATATTACTAGCTTTGTTTTGAAACTGTGACACAAAGTGCGTTTTTGGACTCTTTCTGAGGTGGTTTGGGCCCTCAGCTTGCCTGGTAACCACAGCTTCTAGACTAATCCAAGTCAGAGTTTGGGAATTTCCAAAGTGACTATTAACAGGGGGCCTTGGTTTATGTCATGCTGTCTGTTCCAGTTTGCAGCTTGCCTTCTAACAGGTGAGCAAGGCTTTTCCATAATTGGCAGGTGGGAGAACACCGCACTTTGCCTCAGGCCAGCAGTCTTGGAGTGAATCTCTTCTGCCAGAGCTGCCTCAACCTTAATGCTCACACAGATCAAGCATCTTCTGGAAACCACTCTAGAGAGAGGTGGTTTCCAACCAAGGGATGCTGCTGCTCCTAATCCACCAACCACACTCTGCCTGGTAGGAGTTTAAAGAGAAATGGTGTGCCCGGGGCAGAGCAGCGCCATGTGCTTTCAGAACTCGCAGAATTTATGAGTCTAACTGGTCTTCAGGGATCGCTGTAGCGATGTCAAATAACGAAAATGTCCTCAGCTGTAATAAACTTGCCTGGATGTATGTGTTACTCCGTGGATAATTTTCTTCCTGGCATTTATGGTGTTGTATTACACGCTGGCTGTGTTTCTTCTTTGTCGCTCTATTGGATTGGGAGGTTTTGTCCATTTGATCTTTTTTTAGCAGCTTGCTGTCCTTGCTTATTACTATGCAGGGGCACTGACCCTCATGCCCACTTGACATGTAGGTTTTCTAGTAATGTGGCTTGGGAGGAAGAATAAATATTATGCATCCTCAGGTAGAGTAACCTGGATGGCTCTCATTCAGAGAAATTCTTATTCAAAAGGAGTAAATATTAAGGACCTGACTATCACTGGGATGAGAAAGCCAAATGAAAATTAAAAAAGGAAAACACACATTCAATGCAGTGTGGTGGTGCACCCCTGCAATTCCAGCCCTCTGGGAGGCTGAAGCAGGAGGATCATGAGTTCAAAGACAGCCTGGGATATTTAGGGACTTAGTGAGAACCTGTCTCAGAAACAAAAATAAAACAAAAAGCAAAAGGCAACAACAGCAACAGCAACAAATAGTTGAGAGTGAAGTTCAGTTCAAAGATTCTGGATTCAGTATCCAGTAGTTCTTTAAAAGGCATGTATTCAAGAACAAAGCAAGTACATGGAAGTTGGAGACCTTGTTTCCGCCTTATTTCTCCTGAACACTCAGAATACAGAAGCCCAGGGAGCAGCTAATCCTAACACGAGCCCCAGAGCAGGAAGGCGCAGGAGTTGGGCTGAAACACTTTCGGATCAGAGTCAGAGGACTTCAGGTGTAAAAAATTAGAATTCACACGCTTTATCCTGGGTGGGGAGGATATGGTTCTGAAATCTGAATGGATTCCGTCCAGTTTTTTTTTTCAAACACGTGACCATTTGGGAATCAACTTTCTTTGCTCAATAATAGCATTCAACTACTCCTCAAAACTGAGACCTTTCAAGAGCTCCTGAGCTTACAGCGATTTCAGTGCCAACCTGCTCCCTCTCCTAATTCATGCGGTGGTCAGCTGCAGGCCCCCAGGTCCCCATTTTTCGCTCAGTGCATAACTGAGTTGAAAGCTGCTTTCTTGCAATGCTCATTGCTACATTTTTGAATAGTTGTTAATCAGAAGGCAAACGGACACTTACCAGGGTCTTCTGTTTGCACATAAAATAAAAGGCTTGTGGTCATGAGTTGCTTTTGTGCTGACCAAAATTGAAACCCAGTGAAACACACAGCACAGGGATTTTAAATTGTATATCATTACATGATAAACTTATATGAATATTTGTTGGTCTTGCTTTTTTTTTTTTTTTATCTACTCCACACCAACGTGATCCATTTCAGTTTCTCAGTTTGGGTCCTCCACTCATCAGCCATATCTCCCTTTTCCATAATTCCAGTTTCTAGCAGAACAACAGAAGAGTTGAATCATAAAAGAAGAGTCCAAAAAAACTTTTATTTGTTTGAAGGAAATTCTTTCCATGTGTTCCTGCTCCTTCCTTTGCTAATTTAGGTCATGTGCTTTCCTTTAGTCATCGGCCCCAGGCAGAGAATGTCCAGGGTCCTCCTCCCCTCACCACAGAGCGGTCTGGAGGTCTACAAGTGGTAACTGAAGACTGCTGGACTAACCACATCCTACAAAAACGGTAATAGCTGCTTTAGCCTGAGAGGTTGCACTGGAATTTGAGGCTAGGAACAGAAAGAGAGCCAAAAACTAAAAGGTTTGCAAGGCAGGGTGTGAGTTGATTGAAGGGGGAAGGGAGAGGAGGGGAGTACAAGAAGGAAGGAATCCATATCCAGAGTAGAATGATGGGCCAGGAGGAAGCGAGACAGCTCTAGTGTGAATAACTGTTTGTACACTTCAGCGCATCTGGAGAAACGCAACATCACATTATATTAAAGATAGAAGTCAGGCTATTGTGCATACTGGTGCTCCCGAAAATAAAACCGTGTGTATGTTATATGAAAAGAAAGATAGCGCTCTTAACAGAATCCACTTTGGTTTGTACCTAGCTTCTACGTGAACCACTCCTTTAAAGTTTAGGGGGTGCATGGGATATTCCTATAATTCTCTACTTTGGTGTTTGGGAAACTGAGCACTGTGTTTTGGAAGCCAAGCTCTCTTCTCGGTGGTTTCTCCTTAGAGGTCTTGGAAAGACTCCCTGCCTGTGCTTTCCATTTGGTGATCATTCCAGGCCCCTCTGGTACACTTTGCTGCTGTTTTCTGGTGCCGGTATCACTTCTGAGTCCTTGCAAATCTTAATGAACTCGGTCTACCTTCTTTATTTTAATTTTTGCTACTCTTGGGAAATTTTAAAAATATAGCTGTAAATTCTTTAACATTCTCATTGGCTATATGTCCCCTTCTCTGAGTCTAGGCAGACCTTTGATTGTGTCGGTCAACAGAGCACAGCCAACATGACACAGTACAAGGAGCACCACAGGGCAGCAAAACCACATCTCACCTATGTGTCGTGAAAGACCACATGGACTCAACCTGGCTTCCAGGTCAGATTCCCTCTTGGAGCCCTGAGATTCCTCCTCCAGAGTTTAACCAACTTGAAACCATAATGCTTCAGAAGCCACACAGAGGCGTGTGTTGCAGTGGATACTCGCTGCTGACTCTGGGCTTTAGCTCCCCACGCGGACACAGACACATGTGATGTCACACGGGAAGAGGATTCTCCCACTCAGCCTTTGAAGTTATCTCAGCTGAGGCTCCACCCACTAGTGAGTGCAGATAATCCACAGCTGCCACACTTCTCCATGGGTAGAATGCAGCGGTTGTGGTTTAACAGCGCTGTGTATTTTGATAGTTTGCTATGCAGAAATATAAAACTCGGATGCAAGAGAAGAATGCCTAGAAACTGCATTTCTCACTGACTTGAAAGTAATTGCAGCCAGTAAGAAGTATGAGGGATGAGCATAGAACATGTTATGGTTGATACATTTTGTCATCTTGAGCAGTTTAGAAGTTTAGCTGAGAGACTCAGCAAGGAGCAGGGTCCTTTACTTTGTAAATATCCTCATCCTGTGCAAAGGAGGGCAAGATTTTGTGAGTGCTACACCCGTCCTAGTGGAGGAGGTGGCCTGTGTACAATATAAGGTAGGAGAACAGTTTTGTTTTGTTCCTTTTTGCTCTGGCTGCTGCCTTGAAGGGTTGCCCCAGGGCCATGCCACCCTGCCTTGGAGCCAGCTGAGTATAGACTGAAACCTCCAAAAACTGTAAGAAATAAACCTCTCCTTCCTTCATGTTGGGCATCAGGTATTTTTTCTCAACAACGAGAGAAAAATACCCAAGAGAGAGCATAAACCAAGGAATTTCTCTCCTGTCTGTGTGTGAATGTGTCACTTTTACAGTTCCAGCTCCTGACAGGTACCCTTAAAATGTTTCTAGCAATTACTTGCAGATGCCACCTTCCAGGTTCTAGAAACAGCTTTTTTCCTTTGACTCTCTGATCACAAGAGCCATAGCAGCTCTGGGTTATCGCTAATCTCTGGGTAATCCTACTGATGTGTGATATAACTCCAGCTCTTTCTGAATTAATTCTCAAAATTGCATTCCTCTGTCATATTTACTCGACTGGGCCCAGGGTAATTCAGGTTGAAAATCATTTCTATATATACTCAACTGAGCGTAGGACATAAGCAATAGTTGTTAGTTGTTTGATCATTAAATAGAGATTGGCTCCCAGAAAATTCACCATCACGTGGTAAAACTTGAAATTCCTTTATACCATCAGGTTACTCTTCCACACTTTCTCTCTCACACAGTGTTACCTGGAGTTTTCTCTTGGCTATGATTATGAAGGCATTTGCGTAAACTAAGTCAATTTCTTCGCATGTAGTAGGAGTAGGTTGCCAAAATTTCAAATGAGTTTCTTTTTTATTTTGAAGAAGGCTATTCGAGCCACTGCTCGCTAGTAGGTATTTCTAGCCTGATGATTTTGAGGGTGAGATTGGAAAAGGTATTAGAAAGCAGTGCAAAGCACAGGTTCATAACTGCCCTGCTCACCCTATAAAATTTACTCATTTCACTTTATCTTTTTTTAAAAAGCATCAAACCTTTAATAATATTCCCAAATATCTATATCTGAATCTCATAAAATTGGGTCAAGAATGATGGAGCAGCCAGGCAAAGTGGGCTCCTCCTCTTGTCCTCAGCATATCAGCTGATGCGTGATGGCAGTGTGAATGACCGTTGTTGAGCGGGCTCAAGAGCAAGGCTGGCCTCGTTCACCCCGCGCACTGAGTTTGTGGGAGTGGGCTGTGGTGATGGCTCCACAGCCATGGCTGAATCCCAACATCCACAGGCATCACAGGAAAGCGATGGTTTCACCCATCAGGCCACTGCAACCTGATCCTTCCTTCTGAGCCATGTTCTATAAAAGCCTGGGTCAATGCCCACTTTCAGGTCCTTTTGTTTGTTTTTTGGGTTTTTTTTTTAACCATCATGAAATCATGACTCCCTAATGCAGAGATACAAGACATTGAACCGCAGGCATCTTTATCGCTGCATCTTGCGGTCATTTGAAACTAAACTTGATGTGATCCTGAGTGGCAGTGTGGAGAAGCTGCAGGAAGGCACCTTTCTCTCCCTGCATCGATTGAGTTTTACTGAAGCCTCCTGTGAGGTGCAGGACACAGCCAGTTCTCCTGAATTAACAGATGCAGACAGCACCAATGTTAGAGAATGTGATTTGGTTAAGAACTTTTCCACTCAAATTCGTTGTAATTTTAGGTGAAAGGAGAATGCACAATGAAGGTGACCTGTAAGACTATTACATTTGTGTAGATCAATGATTGAGATGAAATCATTTCTCTCAATCTGGAGACTAAAAGTACCTCACATTAATCATCAGGAAAACTCTGGAAATTTGAAGCATCTTTAAATGGTCTTTGGTAACTCTAGATAGATAATATCTAGATAGATAATCTTCACTGGATCCAAAGGCCCTGAGGTTTCGCCAAGCATTTGAAGATTCAGGTAAATAAGAGAGGGTATGCCGTAGATTATTGGCAATTGCTTGATTCCCACAGTAAGTGCTCTGTAGTGATAATTTCTAGGTGTCATCTTTCAGGGGGTGGCATAGGACATATCCAATGATGATTTGGGAGATGTTGGTGTTTGTAAATCTTTTTTTTTTTCATTTTATCAAGAATATTTTTATTTATTATTTATTTAGGTCTCATGATGCTGGTCATGCTGGATATGAGTTGGTGGTCCTCCTGTCTCAGCCTTCCAAGGAACTGGGATTATAGGTCCACACCATGGTACCTGACTTGTGGATCTGTCTTCATTAACCAAAGAGGGTCAGCAATGGTGTTGAATCCAATAAGTTTAGATCCTTATTTTTTCCCTAGCCATGAAGAAGATTATTTTCTAAATCTTTCATTACCATTTTATCTTAAATTCTTGAATTTTTGGTAAGTAACACACAGGGAGAGATATGCAATACATGTAGAGATATATGATATATTTAGCTCATAGAAGACATTTGAAATTTATTATTACTTTTATCTTTTTTCTATACTTGAATGCTAGAAAAACTCCCTGGTATATATTTCCTTTGGGTAAAATGTACAGTGAGGAATATTACTTCCCAAAATTAGAGCAATATAGAGACCAAGAGAGAACAACTGACTTTATTGACCAAAAGTTACTATTGGGTGAAGTGTATTTCTACAGTAGAATTTGGGACCTCTGATCTTTTGTTTATATTTTTTCACTTTTTATTCAAAATAAAACAATTGTCATTAATTTTTCTCAAGTAAAATGACAAGATTTATGATGAATCTTGAATTAAAAATTCCTAGAAAAATATACTGGCATCTTTGAAAATTGTAATCTTTCTATGTAAACAGAATCTTATATTTTTACTTTCCTCTTCAATAACTGCATAGATGTTCTCTCATGAAGATGTAATGCTAAAGCACATATACACTATCCAAGAACAGAGACATATCACTAATATTTTCTTTTAGTATTTGAACACGTTTTCTATTGGATTATCATTTATATAGATTGTACTTCCCCTTTTTTATTCTCTCAACTAAAGTACTAAAATACTGTTCAGCCAGCAATGGTTAAATACTTGGCCCAACTGAAGCATTTTATCTAAAGATATTTCTAGATTTTCCTAAATGCCCCTTGGTGTAAAGTGTGTCACTGGAATGAAACTGAATTATAGTTGAACTTGAGGATCTGAGGCAAAGTCTTTGAAATACTGTAAAATAAGACACCATATCTGGAAATAGCTTTGAAGCAACTCTGTTAGGCACAGACTATTGAATTGTGTAGCATTTAAGAAGTCTAAGAGACTATGTTTTAAACCAATAAGACTTTATGAAGAGCCTGTTACATATTGTTAGTGCAGTTTATTAATGATAGAAGACTTGAATGCCAGTTCAGCATTTGCCATTTGTAAGCTGCAGCACACTAAGAGAATTATTTACCTTCTCTGAATGATAGTTTTCAAAGACTAAGGGTACCGCCTAACGTCAAGTGGTGTAACTATTATTTTTATTTCACAATGTGGAAAATGGAGTTAGGTTGGAAAACTTCTCTGAACTTGCACTCTACACTTATTTATTAGTATGTTTGTAGTGCATAATGGTGACACTCATAGTGCGGTGGTAGAAAACACACACAACCATCTCAACCCTTTTATTCACCTCCCTTTCCTTTCTCTCTCCCTCTCCCACTATCTTTTGATCCCCTTCCCATTTGAAGAAGATCTATCTCTCTATTTACTATAATCTTTCACTATGCTCTTAACTCATACTTTCAGTTTCTCCTATAAGTGAAACTATACAATATTTAAGCTTGTTATGTCTGATTTATTTCACTTACCATTATGGCTTCAAGACACATCCATTGCCCCACAAAACTTGACTCAAGTTCATCTTTCTTTGTGTCATAGTAGTACTTTGCTGTGTGTAAATGTAACACTTTTTTTTTATCCATTCATCTGTTGGTGGCTACATAGGCTGATTCTGGGGTTTAGTTATCATGAATTGTTCTACTGTAAACGTGGCTAAGCATGTGTCTTTAACTCTTAAGGTACATAGAAGGTTAATGTCTGGATCATATGGAATTTCTAGTTGCAGTTTTTTGAGAAACAGTGTGGTTATACTAGTGTACATCCCTACCGACAACATAGAAGGGTTCTGTCTTCCCCAGAAGCCTCTCCAGCAATTGTTATATTTGATTTCTTGATGATGGCCGCTCTTTCTAAGGTAAGATGGAAGCTCGGCGCTGCTTTCATCTGCATTTATCTGATGCCCAGTGATGTTGATCCTAAACTTTGCACATAAATTGATACAGATGCAGCCCCATATAATAAACATTAGCGTGAGTATTTTAGCATTGCTCACAATCCCTTTCCTCCCCCTCTGTGTGTGATGTACATGCCCTCAGTTGAGTCCTTGTTTTAACAAGGACATGCGCCATTAGAGAAACGCAAATTAAAACCACACTGAGATTCCATCTCACCCAAGAAAGAATGGCCAGGATAAAAAAAAACAAAAAACAAAACAAAAAAAAACTACCAACAAATGCTGGAGAAGCTGTGGGGAAAAAGGAACACTCCTGCACTGTTGGTGGGAGTGTAGACTGGTGCAACCATTGTGGAGATCAGTCTGGAGATTCCTCAAAAAGCTGGGTTTGGAAGTCCCATTTGACCCAGTTATTCCACTTCTAGGCATATTCCCAGAAGAACTGAAAAAAATCATACCACAGTGATATGTGTACAGCCATGTTTATAGCAGCACAATTTGTAATAGCCAGATCTTAGAAATAACCTAAGTGACCATCAACTGAGGAATGGATAAAAATGTTGTAGCATTTTTATACAATGGAGTACTATTCAGCTATAAAGAATGATCACATTGAGATATTTAGAAATAAATGGACACAACTTGAGACCACACTCATAAGCAAAATAAACCCATCTCACATGTATAAATACCGTATAGTCTCCCTAGTATGAGAGTTGGTAAGAGTATATAAGATTTTATGTTAATCATGATTTCCCATTTCATTGCTTTGAAGCCTTTCAATGTTTTCATTCATCAGTTGGAATGGTTTTATTCTGTTTTATTTGACTTTATTATGTGTGATTGTATGAACAGCTGTTTTGAAGAAAACAAAACATTATGGCAGCCATTGCTGATTTAATATCATCTTGCTTAGAAATCCTACCATGCTTCTACTCTGCTATTACTATCAGTTCTGTCATGTTGTGTCTTATTGGGATTTTAATATATGTGATAGTATAAACAAATTTTTATTGAAAATGAGATATTATAGTAGCCATTGATCATTCTCTGTTATTCGGTTCAGAATGTCCTGTAATTCTTTCATTCTCTTGAATGGTTTTATACTATTTTGCTATGTTTGATATTATTGTATTTGAAACTATGCTCAACTATAGCAGAGAAAGAGATATTTTGAGCTGCTGTTAATGTCCGGTTGTCTTATTGTGAAGTGTTGTGTTGCTTATGTTGTTCTGTTCTGATCTGCTTTGTTCTGCCTTCTTTTGTTTTATTCTCTTTAAAATAAAAAAAAAATCAAACAATGACATGTGCACTGGAGTGTTAATTCTGAGCGGGTGAGTTCTAAGTGCTACGTTATCTGCCTCAGAGTACAAACCAGGTAGGATGGTAATAGGGGCACATTTATACTGCAGGTCATCAGGTAAGGACCAAGGCTGGTATAAACTTTTTATTACAAGTCTGAAGTGCTAAGGCACATTTTTGTCACTGAAAGGCACTTTGAAGTAAAGCCTCTACGCAATAGATTTGTCCCTTACTTTAATGTTCGATAATCTTCAAGTGAAAAACAGCTGATAACCACATCTCTTCCAGTGTGGGTAAGCTGCTGGTCTCATGATTCATGGTCCATTAACTCACCAGATTTATGTGCATGAAACCAAAATTGCACGTAGCCTATAAAAATTTTAGATACCTGCAATGATGTCGAAAAAAATCCTCATGAAATGAATGATTGCTCTTATGTTTAATGTTAAACATTTAAAAATATAAACAGCCACAGCAAATAATGAAACAAATATATACATACACTGTCCAGATTTAATACATATTAATATTTAGTCATTTTCATAGTTTTAAATAAAGGAATTAGGGTGCTAAAGACAGAGTTTCTACTGTTGCCTTCCAAACTCTTTTCTCAGAAACAATTACTATGAATTTCGTGTATTTTTCCAGTCTATGGTTTTATATTTGCCTAGATTCATAATTTATTTATAAATATCACGTGAATTTAATTTTCAATTTAAAATTTGCATGCACGTTATTATACTCTACTATCATTTTGTCTCTATATTTTTCACTAGACATTATGGCTTTGTAATCTCGTCAAGTTGATGCATATACAATATGCACATGTGAATAATAAATAATCAGCCCTCCCCCTATCCATGGCATCCATATCCATGGAGTCAAGAAACCTCAGATCAAAAATGTTTGACAAAAAGTTTTGTCTCTATTGAAAATACATATTTTTCATGTTATTTGCCCCGAAATGACACATAAGCATTTACATTGAAGTAGATATTTTAAATAACTTAGAATTCTTAAATTACATAGAAGGATTACACAGTTTATATGGATTATGCATTTTTTCTATAAATGACTTGAGCATCATGGGTTTTTGTATCCTTGAAGGATCCTGAGATCCATCACCTGAGGTTACCAAAGAACAACTGTTCACAAATTTCATTTTTAAAGTAATATGTACTATTGTTTCATATGATTTTAACACCTTGTCTTTACTTATTCCTTTTGATGGGCATTTGTTTTGTTTTTAGTGTTACATAGAATTGTCTAGTGTCTGATAAAACTTTTGAAATTATGTGAAATTCAACTATCTGTAAATTATTTATCTGTAAATTTATATCTGTAAATTTATAGCTATCTATAAATTAGCTCAGCATATTTTAGAAGAATAAGCAGATACCTTAGAAAATAAGGAAATGATGTCTCTGAATGAAACACCTGGAAAGAGAATGTAGGGATATCAGCATTTTCAGGAAAAATAAAAGATTTAGTGAGCATCCCACATTTTTGTGAATAAGATAAAAAAAACTGCTATTTGCCTGTAGGCAATATATTGCTATGGTAAAGGACATTCTTATGAAAATATTTTAAATGCATCACACCAATTCACAACTACCTCAATCATATATGTGTTTTCTTAATAATTCTGCTTCACAAAAGACAGTTTCAGGAGAAACAGAGGAAAACTACCCTGTGAATTTTCTCAAAATGTGAATATTTCTTAAGAATTTTGTAATGAGCCCTCTTTCTGATACAAAACCACCAGTGGACATGTCTTGACATGACAACTAATATGATGGATTCCTTCCATGGAGGAATTTGGCTTTTTAAACAAGTTGCTTCTTCCTTACTTTTTCTTCAACTTGCCTTAAACATTTGGTTTCACATTACTGCAAGTTTATGATCTGCTGAAAAATAAAACTGTCCAATACCTGGGCACGTCTCTTTATTAACTTAAGGAAAATGAAAACAAAAATATGTAAAATCTTTCATGAAAATTACACAAAGAGGCATAGAATCTTTACATTAAACCCATTTTAAGCCTATGGATAGATGATTTTTACTTATGTCAGCAGACTACGGCAGGAAAGCCTATAAATTGATAGTTATGTAATCTTAGAGCCCGTAACTAAGCCTTTTCGTTAAATTTGCTATTATTGCTTCATGGTTGAGGCAACAGACAAACTCTTCACAATTTGAGACGGGGAGAAGCACGCATTTTTATAGTCATCAGAAATTATTTTGCCATGATCCCTACAATAAAGCTCCATTATCATTACTGAAGTTTTCAAATTTTAGGATTTCATGCTTTTAGTTAGTCAGTTGGTTGGTTGGTTGATGACCTACCCTTCCATGCTCAACAATCTGATCAGCAGGAACAAAGATGTCGTGTGGGGCATTTCCCGGAGAGGGATAATGCTCCAGCTGAGGCTCAGTGCTCAGATTGGTAGCTCTGAATAATGCAAAGGAACACAAGCGATGCTGAGAGTTTTACTGTTCCATGTTTATATCTAGTTAATCTTTAGGACTTTGGAATTTAAAATTCCTCCCCAAGATTTTTAAAAGTTACATTTGCCAACACATATGAGGTACATGTACTCATGGGTTTCACTGTGAGATTTTCATACGTGCATACATCCTGCTTTGGTCACTCACTTTCCCAAAGCCTTCTGAAGTCTTCTGAACCTTTCCCCTTCCCTAATAGCCCCTCTTATATTTTAAGGTCATCTTTTTTGCCATTATTTGTTTGTTTGTTTTGTTCGGCATATAAAACACATGATACATTTTTACTGGGTCTGGTTTATTTTGCTCAACACAGTGACCGCTAGCTCCATCCATTTTCCTGTGAATGACAGGATTTCATCCTTTATGGATGAATTAGGCGGCACTGTTATCCATGTGCTTTATCTCCTTGTCTGTTGATAGGCACCTAAGATGATTCCGTAACTTAGCAGTTGTCAATAGGGCCACAGTAAATGTGGATATGAAAGTATTTCTTTTGTATGCTAGCTTATTTTTTAAGGACCATTTTAAATAGTTTCTTCCCACCAAAGAGAGATTAAAACACCAGAAAAGGAAAATGATTTTCTTTAAATTATTGAAATGAGAAGCTGCTTAAATGACATTTTTAAATATTAGGAAAAAGCATGTATTTATCATACATAAGCAACAAAAATGATCAAATTCCAGGTATTAGTTTAAGTACTTCCCATGTGTATCGTCATTTACCCCATATATCTCTATGGATCCTCATTTAAAATAGAAACAAACAGAGGTCTGGAAAGAGAATGTAAATTTGCCCTGAACACGCAACTAGCAGGATTCAGAGCCTGCATTTCAACACAAGCAGGTTCCATTCTCCATCCGTAGGCCACTGTGGTCACTAAGCTACCTGAACAGCTGTGGGGAATTAAGATCCTCACAAAAGGTGAACAATTGAGATGGTACAGTGGCAAGGGTATGCCTCTTTGGAGGGTAAATGTGAGAGTAGAAATCCTTTCACATAATTTCGGTGAATAAGAGCATATGGACGACAGCAACTGTTCAAAGTTCCTCTAAGAATGATTTTGCTTAAGTGCAAGGTAGCATTTCCTAGAAACTGTAGTCATCAGTAAGACTGGTGAAACTTCTTTTTTATTATGTTTGAATGAGACTGCCTCCTTTCTCGGAGGCAGCAGGCAGAGAAGATCCTGCAGTAATACTAAGTCAAAACTTAGGAGAATTTCAATTGATGCTCTCTGGATATGTTCAAATTTTGGCCAGAGATGTTACTTTCTTTCCCTAAAATGTCACATCTGCTTAGTCTCTAACATGCAAATACTTTTTTAAATTCTTCCCTTTGGCATTTTTATTCTAAAGAAACAGACACACACACACACACACACACACACAAACACACACACACACACACACACACACACACACTTTTAAAAAGATACCAGACTTGGTTCTAGTTAACTTTCTCTAACTTGAACTAAACTGCCTTAGGTGTCTTTTGACTCTCATGAAGTCAAATTAGTTTCTTTTTCTCCTAAATATCTTTATTTTTATGATTTATATAATTGTATTCATGCATACATAGAAACATACACAGAGTACACATGTGAATAATTTGCTGACGGGATTCATTTGTCAACTCAGCACAGTTTCCAACAGACAATATGATTCTCAAGATACAACTCCTTTCGCAGAGATGCCTGTGCACTGTAAAATAACTGGGCTTCAGTTGGTGGTAGCTTTGTATCCTTTGTGATAACACATTGGAGTTGCAGCACATCTGCCTAAAGCACAAGCAGTCAGCTGATGACTATGTGGGTTTTGCTTTAGGATATAATTTGCCGTAGACACATGCCTTCCAGTTGATTAACTACAAGGCAAATATGAATAACTTACGTGATTCTGGGCTTTTAAAAATGTATTAATACCGCTGTGCAATGTATAAATGTTTTTTAATTAAATGAATGAAGACCATTGGTTGAAGTTAATTTTCAAAATTAGTACTCTAAGTTTTGCCCTATTCACAGACCAGAGGCAGTACAGTATAAAATTTATTTTAATGGTTGCGTATTTGATTAGATTTGTTTAAAAAGTGCTAATTAAATTATGTTCCCATTACAATGCTTTGAGACTTGTTTTATGATTCTGAAATGGTCTGCCTTCATAAATGTCCTGTGCACTAGAAAGAAGTATGCATTTTCTTGTCACTGAGTGGAATGATCTCTTAAGTTTAGTCAGACTACTTGCAAATGTTACTCATACCAGGAACATTTTTACTGATATTCTGTACATTTGTTTCTAACAGTAACTAACAGTTGTTAAATTAGTTTTATTTTCTAGTCAATTTTTACTTTATAAATTTGGAAGAATTTAAGGTGGTGCATGAACTACAGCATTGTTATATGTTCTTGGTGAAATGAGCCTTTAATACTTGTATTCTTTGCTATCTCTGATAGCATTTCACATCCTGAAATATAGTTTACCTTAAATTAAAATAGTACTGCCCTGCTATCCACAAGAGTATGTGTTCTAAGATCCCCAGTGTGGACCCCTGAAGTTTTTGGTAGCACATGACCTCACTTACTTCTTTAAATACAGACTTTCTCATGCAGTCCATGCCCTCTGTATTTAGTCACTCCAGCCTTCTTATGATTGGTGTTTGTATGTCATTATTTTTAAATTCTTTTAATCTATTTCTGGTTTTTAATTTGAGAAACTTTGTCTACCAGCTACACGGAAACTTCCACCTTTTATGTTAAAGCGTTAGGTGGTTTGTATGCACTCCAGTTATTAATAAGAGCGATGCTAATTTCTGCCATCTTGCTTCTGAGTTTCAATTGTTCATGTATTCTGTATTGTTCTGTTTCTCTTTTTTTCACCCTTTCTTATTTTAGCTTAATGAATCGGTTTTGGATTTTGTTTTTTCTTCATCATTGCTTTGTTTGCTCTAGTCTTCATTTTAATATTGTGTAATGGTTTTCTAGAGTGTATAATATGCATCTATATTCACTATATTCACTTCAAATAATATTATACCACTTCAAGTGAAGTATATAAATTTTGTAAATGATATATTTTTACTTTTTCTCATGTTATTTCTGAATTGTACATTTTATTGCTATGTTTGTTTTAAATGCTACAATTGTTTGTTATTATTTTATTTAAGCCAGAAGTAAGCATTTTTCCCCTTAGTTTCCAGATAATGTTTTAGCCTGCATTATCTCTGTTAAAAGTATTGAATTCTGCTATTGTAGTCTGAAGCAGCAATGGCAATGTGTAGACAAATGGCGTAGCTGTTTTCTAATAAAACTTTATCTTCAAAAAGAGGTGACAGACAGGCTTAGATTGTGGGCTATAATTAGTTGCCCATGCTTTAAACAATCATTGTCTTTTTTGAGTGTCAAAACAGAAAGAAAAAGCATATATATTATTTTTGGCCTTTTCATGTCTTTAAGTAGATTTTAATTCCTGTGTGACAATTTTCTTCTCTTTAAAAAATTTCTTTTACTACTTTTATTATACAGTTTTGAGGGAAAACAAACAAAAATCATCCCCAAATATAAGCAAACACTTATCATCATCTGAGTGTTAAAATATTTTATTCTTTTTAAAGCAATATTTTCAAACAATAAATTGTTTTACATAAGAAAAAGTATTTTTTTTAATATTTTAACGTTTTCTTTTTTGTTGACTTGCACTTTTCTAAAAAAACAAGTCTGTTGGCATTTTAGACTTTATTTCCTTTATAACTAATGTGCCTCCCTTCCATGTCATTTTTCTCTTCCTCCTGGGTTCTTTTAAGATTATTCTCTTCATTACTGATTTTTCAGGAATATGATTATCATGTCCTTTGGTATAATTCATCCTGCTTGATTTATTGTGCATCTTTGATTTGTGAGTTTATACATTTTCATAAACTTAGAAAGTTGCCAGCTACTTCTTCAAAAATTATTATTCTGCTTCTTTTCTTCTCTCCTCTGACTTTTTACATTCTAGTTGTTGGACAAAATACCTCTAATCTACTACTTAAAGGAGGAGAGATTTGTTTTGGTCCACAACTGAATGGCTGCAAAGCAGAAAATGACATGGCAGAGGGACCTGGTAGAGGAAAGCCACTCACCTCGTGGCAGCCAGGAAGCAAGAGAGAGAAGCAAAGAACCAGAGACAAGAATACACCCTTCCATGTGACACTTCCAAATGACCCACCTCCAAGGAGACCCCACATTTAGCTGCTGAACTCACCAATAGCTGAGTTTGTTGATCAGTACAGTGTGCCATGATCAAACACATGAGATTTTTAAGGGACAGTTTAGATCTAAACCATAACAGGAATCACATAGTAAGTTAAGCAATGGCCCCCAATAATGATATCCACACCTAATCCCAGGAAGCAGTAAATGTGTCTGTTATCTTACACAATCAAAGCAATTTCCCATATGTGATTAGGTTAAGGATTTTCATACAGGAACATTATGCTATGTTGTGTGGACATTTTCTGTACAATCGCAATGATCCCCTATAAGAGAAACACAGGAAGGTCCAATGGGAAGATTTTATGGACCTCACGCACTTGTAAATGGAGCTTTCAGCAGGCAACTGGATTATGGGGTTTATAGCTGGCTTGCTGTTAGGAGAGGAGGGTCACTGGGAGTATGGCATGGAAGGTTTTATCTCTTCCCACTCCACCCTCCACTCTTGCTCTGTCTCCACGCTGTCGCGCTGGGAAGGAGCTTTTCCCCTGCCGCAGCTCTCTACCTCCTGGCCCTGCCTTGGACCCAGCAGACCGTAGGTGGAAACTTTGGTGAACTGTGAGCCAAAATAAACCTTGCCTCCTTGAAACTGTGGGTGCTAAGTATTGTATCTCAACAGCCAGAAAGTGACCTAAGGCAAAAAGTGATATGATAATGAAACACAAGCTGGAGTGAAATCCTTTGAAAAATGCAAGAGACCATAGTAAAGAGAGAAGTAAAGATTCTCTCCAGAAGGTGGGGCAGGAAAAGACATGAATTCCTCTCCGGAGCTTCCAGAAAGAACAGGACTCTTCCAACACCTTCATTTTAGTCCATAAGACCCATTCTTTTCTTCTGACTTCCAGAACTCCAACATAATACCTTTGAAAAAAATTTTTAACTATTGTTGTTATAATCTTTTATGGCAGCAGGAGGCAACTAGTTCAGACTCCAATTACATGTATATTTAGACTGCTTACGTTTTCCCCTCAGGTCACTATGGTTCTGTCCATTTTTTACAGTCTATTTAATTTTGTATTTTATGTTAAATGGCTTCTATGGCTATTTCTTGAAGTTCTTTTATCATTTGCAATGTCCAACAATCTGTTAAATCTGTATTATGAACTTTTTAAAAAAAAACAAATTCAAATATTATTTTATCTTTATTCAGTTTATTTTTGTATCTTTTTCTTTTCAAACTAGTATTTACATTCTCCTTTAAATTCTTAACTCTGTTTATAATAGGCCATTTACAATCCTTATCTTGTAGTACTGTCATCTTTATTTTTACTATTCTTGTTGGCAGGTTTTTTTCCTTCGGGTTATGTGTCAGTTTCTTGCCTTTACATATGTCTTGCTAATTTTAATTAACTGTGTAAGGTGAATGCTTTTGAAAGTCTAGATTTTGTTATTTACTTTTTCAAGATATTGCACTTTCTTTTGCAGACAGTTAAGCAATTTATGAATGCAGTTCTTCCTGTGCATTTTAAAAAGGACGTCTCCATATAATCCGTTACTACAGTGTTGCCTTAGCCTTACTACCAAGGTCAGCCCTTCTAAGCCCTGTCCTTGGTGTCCCAGGTAATCATGGAGACCATTGCACTCCTGCTGGGCTCCTTTATGCCCTTGGAAGTATTGAGGCAAAATCTTCTGGAGAATTCGTTGCCAAACATCAGAAAATCTCACCCTTATTGTGTGGCTCTTTGTATTTGGAAATTGGCTCTATGAGACCTCAGTGCTGATTTTAGAACCTTTCGTCTCCCTCTGTAGCTTCTATATCTGTGATAGTCTGCCCCTCCACGTTAAGTTGTCTCCATCTCCGTAAGTGTAATCTCTAGCTGCTCTTCTTAGGGGGACCTTCTGATTCTGCTTGAGTTCTACCTAGTGGGTCTGAGTCTGATTCACAATTTCAGAGTGCATCTCACTTGTTTACCAGCTGCCTTGAAAACCACTCAGTCATGTGTGTGTCTGATTATCTGGCTGTTTCCATTGGGAGGGCAAGTTTAGATCCATTTACTCTTGTGGAGAAAGTAGTAGAAATCTCTGGTTTTTCTTTTAGGTTCTTTCTAGAAGAATTGGGATTAAACAAGATTACTTGCTAATTACTCATCATAATTAATCTCTTAATGATTCTATTTTCCAAAATCAATGTGAATTTTATATGAATGTCTGTTTTAAAAAAAAATTTAGCCTTGATCAAGGATTTTATTTCTGGCTCAATAATTTTCTCTAAATCAAATACTTAAAACTGAAAATTACAAATATATTGCATTTTGTGCTGAGTTTCATGAATAGTCTCATCTTTAATGCAAGGAAAATATCTTCAAAAAGGAAGGAAATACATGTTTTATCAATGATATGCAGATGCATGGCTAATTAATGAAGTTTTAAATTGGGGTAAAAAATCATGATTTTCCCCTCGAAAGATACATGAATTCTTTTCTAACTGGCTTTTTCCCTTTGTGGTAAAAATTAGTTTAAACAAGTCCTTTATATTCCACTGTTCCATGTACATAATTTTTCTTTGAGGTCCACACTGACTCTGCATTAGCTCTACTATACTTATTCTTCCGGATGTTGAGTGCTTTGTTGGCTGGTCTTGGTCCCATTTTCTTCATGACCTGTAAAGCTGTCACCTCCCACTTTCTGGCAGCAGCTGTTTGCAGCTTTGGTGATGTTTCATGTGGCCTACCCCTTGCTTTGGCTCAGCTCAGATCATATGTCCATTGTCGGAAGTGTACAAAATGTGGTCTAACCACAGAAAAGACTTCCAAGACACAATCATAAATAGAGATGCTTTAGTTTAGGAGCCAAAATATCTGTACCATCTGTGAATACAGAATTTGCTAAACAGAAAGTGGGAAATATAATGCTTTACTTTTGAACTTCCATATTAAAATAACTCAATGTTGAGGTTATTTAACCACCAAATATATTTTTAAAGGTGTTAATTATAGATATTCTAATTTTCCTTATACTGGTTCCCCTGTACCTCTAGCATAACGTTTGCATAGTTTCATTTTCAATACCATAACAAAAAGATTCTTAAACTATCTATTAAGCAAAGAATATTAACAATGATAGTTGTCACTCAAATTGCCATATCCTTTATATATTCTCTTACTTAATTGTGAGAGTATTAAGGGGTTAATAATAATTGCTAGCACATTTTATTAGTGCTAAACAAAATTATATAAAATCAATCAACCTTTTTAAAATTATGGTTTGAAGAGTGATGTACTGGTTGGGTTAAATTAAGATGTCTTGACATAATCTAGAACAGGGAGAGGGAGGACTGGGAAGGAGTATTTATAACTAGAAATTCTACATAGTTATCCAGATATGACCAGTGGGGCATGAATAGGTATGTTGGAAAATCTTGAATGTCGAAATTGAAAATATATTTTATATCTAAATACACATTTGAGAAGGCTTGTAAGACATTTAAATATATGTAGAATAATGCACTTGAGAGTATGTGATACTCTATTTCTAGTTTCTTACTATGTAGTACAAAATGTAAATATAATTCATCTTAGGAAACAAAATCTTTCCTTTTTTATTTTATGGAAAAGATAAAACAAAATTTCAAAACAAAATAACAGGCAAATAACTATAATTAGCGCAGTGTGTGTTGTTACTTTCAAAGAAGTTACTTGAAGTGTAAGCTATAGGGATGTAAAATTGTCCAAACAATTTTAGCACAAATGTTTCTTTTTAATGAACTGAGAGAAATTAGTAGTAGAATTATCTTAAATATCTTACATTTTTTTCTTTTTCCCTTGCTTCATTTCTCCTCTCGCCCACACCAGTTCGTCTTTCCTTTTAAACAGTTTCTTCCCATTTCACAATATCTATTGTACATTTTCAGTCTTATTTGCTCTTTCAGCTTCTCACACCAAGGAGACAGTCCTGGTATTTTAACTTCTAAAGTAAAAGAGTTTGTTTTTTGCACTGTACCTCATTCATATTTCAGTTTAATCATTTCACTAAATAAAAAAAAGTGATAGGAAACAAAAAAGAATGAGTTCAGCAGTGACTAATAGTAAAGTGATTGCTCTCTCGCACATCGTGTGATGCAGAATGTGTGGGATTCCTGGGTGGCTTTCTTTGCGACCCTCTTTCCTCTTAGATTCCTGCACTCTCCTAGGCCTCCTTGGAATCCTTAGGAAGAGTCACCACATTCAGCCGGATCAGTGAGCAGAGAAAAGATGGAGACGGTGATCTAGGTTCTTAATCACTTCAGCCCATAACCAACATGCTTGGCCTGTGCTGACACATGGCACAAATCTAACAGAAGGAAGAGTGGGAAGTGTCTGTCCATGTGCGCTGGAAGTTGACATGGGATTGATCAGATCTCAGCAATTTCTGGCATATGCTTCCTTCTTAATAATTCCCAGTTCATATTTTAAAAATGTGCATTTAAGTACTTATGTATTCATACTTTTCTTATAAAAAGTGATATTCTACAATATGTGTTTTATAATTCTCTTCATTAATTAGATGATGATTATTTAGTATGCTGGTAATTATCTTTTTCTACATATATTATCATATGAGATATCTATTACTTATTATCTATATTATATATCCATGTATATTATCATATGATATGTATATATAAGAGAGAAATATATAAGCATACGTGCACCTGTTTATTTCTCTTATTGCTTTCTATTGTCATATTGTGCTGCCTTGCAGAAATACTCTATACTAGATTGCCATGTTTATCTATTTCACTGATAGACATTTATATCATTTTTACAATTCAACTAATATTTTAAAATAAGTAACATCTCACAAGTAGTTAATGTTTCCCATGTACTGGACTAACTGGCTCTTATTAATTATCTTCTTTAATCTTTAATTCTGTGTTGAATCATCCATTTTTATGGTGGATGATACTGAAGTTTAGAGATTCTTGATAACCAAATCAGAGCAGGTAGATAGGAAGTTTCCAGAAAAATTTTATGTAGCGTTTGCTATTAAAACTGCTGTATCATAGTGATCCTTATGCTATATCATAGCTTGCGTAAGTGATTCAGGAGAGAATGAATCAGTTTTGTTTCATGTTCACATTGTTAAGACAAAAGGCTCTGTGAGAATGCATCTAAGTGCCATCTGCTACCTTGACCACGCCTGCCCCAAGCAGCTATTCTTGCAGGTCATTCTGGATATGCGTCTCCTCACATGGACCAGGGAGCAAATCCACTGCTTCCATCTTCCAGGGTGCCACAAGATACTTAGTGTCCCTAAGTCTCACTGGCCTTGATTATGCTGTATTGTAACCTAGTGACTATCCAGGCATGGTGGTGTACATCTGTAATCCCAGCACTCGGGAGGCTGAGGCAGGAAGATCATTGCAAGTTTGAGATCAGCCTGGGCTACAAAGTGGCCAACCTGAACTGCAGAGTGAGACCTTGTCTCAAAAAGACAAAAAACAAAAACAAACAAACAAAAAACCAAACCAAAACAAAAACAAAAAAATACCCTTAGTGAGTAAAGAGTTTGTCAGAGTAAGTCCTGTATTTCATTACGTGACCATCTAGCTATGAGATAGTCTACAAGATAGAGAATTAAGCATTTTATTATAGTTAAAGTGTCAGACAAGAGACTTTAGGTCAAAGAGACAAGTACAGCCTTTTGATAGTCACAGAAATCTTTGGCTTCTGAGGGACACTGTCTCAGCTTTCAGAGAGGGCTGTTTCCCTTTAAATGTCCTACAGCATAATAGTGGGGGAGGCACACAAGCGAAGGAAGTCTCCAGGGTTTTTCCTGGACTCCTTTCATGGTAGATAGGATTTTATTGGTTCCAAGTTATTAAAAATAGTTCTTCTTCCAGCACCAAATTTAGATGGCCTGGAAAAAAAGTATCTATTTGAGAAAAGCTGTATTGAAATTTTTTAAAGATCTGAAGGATAGATGGTAGGGCATGCAGAATCCAACAACAGCAGAAAGCTATTATTAGATTTAGAATCAAATGGAGTATGAAATTGGAGGAAGGCTGGAGTAGAGGGTACTGCTATTGATAAAGATGGATTATTGATGGATTATAAATGGAGGAATGAGACACAAAACAGAATATCCGAGATGCTAACCTCTGCAGCCCAACTAACAAACAGGTGATCAACAGGGAACGAGCATGGATCTTGGACGGGGGAGAAATCCCTGGAGATAAACTCTCATGGAGGGGAAAGTCTTGTAAGGCAAAGCACACTCCCAAGTTCTCCACAAGTCACAAAATATACTCAAAACTCTACTTAAACTTAATGCAAGATGAAGTTTTCAATATTTTTGTAAATAAACATTGTAAGACTAGATTCTGATTTTAACTCATACTTCTCATTGTTGAATACTTTCATGGTGCATCTTGGTATGACATAGCAGTCAGAAAACAGTACTGCTCAAGAAAGTTGTTCTAACTTTTCAAAAGCCTATAGTAAAGAAGGACTGTATAGCATTTTTTGGTTCCTCCTATTGAAAGGTAGAATGTACTTTCCTTTTCTCTTGAGTCTGGACCTGACCTCGTGATTTGCTAGACTACTAAGACATTGCAGAAGTGATGTGTGGAGCTGTGGGGTCGCAGGTATAAGAGATCTTTGCAGCTTTCTCCTGAGTATGGGGTTATTTGCTCCTGGGAATTCCCTCTCCGCTTCCAGATGTCATTCTTTGAGAAAAACCAACTCACGTGAGCAGCCCATGTCTAGGTGCTCTAGTCACCCTCCTCAACTCTCAGTCCTGTGGGTCATCCATCCATTCTGGCATCTAACAGTGAAGTGTCTTGATGCCTCTAGGCAACATTACCTGTAACAGCAAATTCCCAGAAGCCCTCAGATAACAACATCTCAACTCATGGAACTTGTGGAACCATGAACCATAGTAATAAAGTTGTTGGGGAGGCTTTTGCCCAGCAACAGATAAACTGCAAAGCCTCAAGAAAATAGTGTCCAAGGAAAAGAGGGTGCTCTAAAGAATATAATTGCATGTATGTTTAAGTGTGTAAGATGAATGACCATATTACTGTTTTTGTTAGATCATGGAGCAGAACTATTAACAGTCTCATCATTTGAATGTGTACTTTGTATGTTTTAACTTTGTAACTTGAACAACTATTTCCAAGATGACATTATGTAAGTTATCAAGTAATGATTTCTTAGTATTTTTTGTTCTTTTCTTTTTTTCCCTTGGAATTTTGTATTGTTGCTACCCTTTTTTCTATTTTTTTGCTTTGTTTTGTTTTTAAATAAAATTTTTTAAAAAAGAAAATAGTGTCATAATTTCTGGAAATCCTGAGAAAAATACCCATCACTGATGAGCAGAAACAATTCTAGGATTTGGTTTCAAATTGCTAATTATTTTTTACATTAAAAGTAGAAAATCCTGTTTAGTAGTAAGTTTATGAACTCTTTGAAACAGAGTGACTATTTCAATCCATTCTTTGACTATTTTTTAAATGAGCTTTCTCAGAGATCTCTATGGTAAATAGAATTAGTTCTCACTTCCCATGGATTACTTTCAGAGATTCAACCAACTACGGACAAAAAACACTTCAGAAAGTAATGCTCTATACTGAATAATTTTTTTCCTGTCATTATTCTCAGAACAATACCCTTAATATCTGTTCTCACTGTGTTAGGTATTATAAGTAAACTGGAGACAATTTAGAGTATATGGGAGTCTATGCATTGGTTATATGCAAATATTATGCCATTTTATATAAGGAACTTCAGCATCCCCCGGGGTCATGGAAGTGATATATCATAGTTATGGAAAGGTGACTGTACTCTTCCTATACTTTGCCTGATGAGAATAGACTTTGACAGTGGCTAAGCATAATGTTTCCTACCTATCAAAAATACTCTAAAATGTGGCCATTCAATCTTGCTTGCACCCATTCTTGGGAGCAGTTCTGATACTGATGCCTCTCGAGCTTCAGCATGCATCTGCATCAGCAGAGGACCTTCTGTAAGCACGTAGTCTGACTTGCATGTCTAGTGTATTTCCTGGGCGACAGGATTTGTAACAGTCCCGAGCGATATTGATGCTGATACTCTGGGTTTACTTTGAGGAACAAGAGTTCAGAGGGTTCCAATCTTGAAAGAAGGCCGACATTAAACTTGGAAAAGATGAATAGTTCACCAGGTGGCGGATGAATATCATGAGTCATTATCAGTAATCATTATAACACTGTAGGTTTATATGCTTCCTGAACTTGGCATATCCCTTAGTATCAAGGCTCATCATCATCTCACAGAAAAATAATCAACTCTCTGTTCTCAGCTTCAGTTGCCGTTAGAGATAGAAGATTATGTTAAATTCAGAACCCAGACTACATTACCTTTTGGCTCTCTTCCTATGTAGCATGCTCATATTCTTGAGTATGCTCCATTCTTCTACAGAGGGGTAATAAAAAACAGGAAGCTTCCGACTTAACTAATGTTTATAAGTTGCCTGGGTGATTGGTAGAGAAATGGAGTACTGTTTATTACATAAAATATATACATATGTAAAAACTCTACTAAAACTGTAGCTAACATGTTTAATAAGTATAAATCACGCAGGAGGAGTTGTTAACTTTGATGGTCTATTTACAGTGTAAATTAACCAAAAGAGAAATGCAAATTAATGCCTCATTGTATAATTTCATCCCAATGTATTATTTGATTGCCTTCAAAATCCACCTATATCTACCATTTTGGCGAACCAGTTTCTATTTTATTTTTCATCTGTCCAAATGGTAAATAATTTAAAGCAGCAATCAAGAAATCTTTCAATTTAAGAACCAAAGTCTGTCATGTAGCTGAACACAAAGTCAGCCCTCAAAAATCAGTAGCAAACAAAAAACTCACTGAGAGAGAATCTAAGGAAACAACTCCTGTCACAATAGTATTAAGAAAGGAAATATGTAGGGAGTGATCTAACAAAGGATATGAAAGAGCTTTATGTGAAAAGTAGAATGCTCTGAAAACATAGATCAAAGAGGATAACAGAAAATGGAAAGATAACCCTCATTCTTGGGTAGGAAGAACCAACAGAGTGAAAATGGCCATACTCTCAAAATTGTTATACATATTTCATGTCATACCGATCAAAATAGCAATAGCATGCCTTACAGAATTAAAGAAAACTATCCTAAAATTTATTTGGAACCAGAAGATATGTAGAATAGCAGAAACAATTCTGGGCAATAAAGGCAAATAAGGAGACATTTTTAAAACATACTTTAAATCATACTGAAAAATTACTATGATAAAAACAGAATGAAACCAGCAAAAAAATTCACAAAGACCTGGGGATCTATGGAACATATTAGAGAATGCAGAAACATCTCCAAACAGACCCAACCATCTTATCTTCAATATCAGGATCAAATACTTCACTGGAAGAAAGATAGCCTATTTAATAAATGGTGCTGGAAAAACTGGCTTTCCACATGCTGAAGACAAAAATTAGACCCATGTCTCTCATCATGCACTAAACTAAAATCAAAATGGATCAAAGATATAAATATTAAAATATAAACACTAGGGGCTGGGGATTTAGCTCAGCGGCATAAGCGCCTGCCTTGCAAGCAGGCAGTCGTGAGTTCGATCCCTGGTACCAATAAAATATAAACACCAAATCTGCCTGAAGAGAGATTAGTCAAAACTCTTGAAGACAGAGGTATAGGAAAAGACTTTATGAATGAAACCCAGGCCATAAGAGAAAGTTGTTTATTACAAAGAGTAAACACCTTCTATCTCAGCTTGTTAAAAATGAGATTTTGCACAGCAAAAGAAATCATTTATAGGGATAAAATACAACCCACAAAGTGGGAAAAAACTTTTTGCTGCTGTTCCTCAGACAAAAGATTAATATCTAGAATACACAAAGAACTGAAAAAAAAAATTAGATCCCCCATATTTAAAGACCTAATCCAATAATGGGCATCTGAAGTGAACAGATAGTTCTTAGATGAAAAAGTAGAAATGGCAAATAAATACATGAAAAAATGCTTATCATCACTGGCCGTTTGAGAGATACAAATTAAAACAATGCTGAGACTCCATCTTACTGCAGAAAGAATGGCTATCAGCAAGAAATCAACCAATAGCAAATGCTGGTAGAGCTTGGTAGAAAATGAACCCTTCTCCCCTGTTGGTGGGAGTGTTGACGGTGCAACAACTGTGGAAATCAGTGTGAATCGCTCAAAAAACTAAAACTAAAGGTTCCATTCAACCCAATTATTCCTCTTATAGTGCCTTCCTAAAAGAATTAAAAGCATCTTACCACGGTAATAATTGCATGCCCATGTTTACAGTGGCACAGTTCATAATAGATAAATCCTAGAAACAACCCAAATGGCCCATCTGTGGATGAAGGGATAAAGAAGATATGTTTTTTTTTAATACAATAGAGTACTACTCAGCCGAAAAAGGAAACATTTGAGAGACTTATAGGCAAATTGAGGGACCTTCAGACCTGTATTCTTATGTGAAATAAATCGAACACACATGTGTAAGCATCATATTGTGTCTCTTGTGTGAAATCTGAAAGTGTTAAAAGGATGAGAACATGTACTAGATATTACAAAATCGGAAGAAAATGCTCAGGTGGGAAGGGGAAACATGATAGAGAGAGAGGGAAATGAAGGAAGGGAAAGGAAGAAAAAAATGAGAAAAGAAGGCAAAACAAAAACAAAGTTTTAGTGAATAAGGAAGGGAAAAGAGATTAAAGGGAGAATAAGGAAATGGAAAAAATAAAATAATTGAGATAACAAAGTCACTATGATAAAAGTGATCATTATATATATTTAAATGTACCAATAAGCTTAATTTATTTAAAAAAGAAGTCTGAAAGGAATTTAACTTCAATCATTCTTAGTAATAGTTTGAGTTAATAAAATTTTTAATTTTTTTCAATTCTAACCCTTCAAAAAAGAAATCTGGGATATATGCATAATTTATTCAGAACAGTGGTCATCACCTAATTTAGAAAAGTCAGTTATTTGCAATACAAATATTTGCCAAGAGGAAATTACTTAAAAATTATGATGAGACTATGTACAAAGGTATACAGGAAGCTAATTGACAAGATGTTTTAAGAACATTCCAGGGCCGGGGTTTTAGCTCAGTGGCTTAAACGCCTGCCTGGCAAACGCGAGGTCATGAGTTCAATCCCCAGTACCAAAAAAAAAAAAAAAAGAAAGGAAGGAAGAAAGAAGGAACATTCCATGACCATAGCATATTTCATTGAAAAGAAACAGAAATTAGTCAAATATAATCTGTTTGTGGGCTATTTATTACATTTCTATACATGTTCATTGAAAAATACCAGAACTATATTTAATGTGCCTAAATGATTGTAAGGCTAGCTAGAATTTAGAAGATGAAACTACAGTGATTTTCTCTTTTGTCCTTTTTATAGACTCTCAACTCTTTTATTTTGAATTATCTTAAGGAGCTCTGAAATACTGTTTTAACATTGACACATTTTTTTCCATTTGATTCTCTATTTTCTTCATTTTTTCTTCTCAGCACATTTTCAATGAAACAAAACGGCATTCGCAATTCTATCGTCATTACTCTGATGTTGGTAATATGATTTTCACTGTTCTTTTGCCTTTACTTCTATTGTTGACTTGATATTTTCTAAAATCCTCTTATTCTTGTAAGCGCTAACCATTCGTTTAGCAGACATTTATTTAAACACCAACTCTGTATCATGTGCTTTCTTAAATCAAAATCTATCATCACTGTTCTGTTTTAATTCCAGTGTTTGCCAAATGAGTCATCTCCTCTTATGTATTCATTTATCCAGCAAAGGCTTTTTGCAAAATCCACAGTGCAGTCTATGTATGATTCTAAATTCTAGAGACACAGAAGTGTACGAACTAGGGGAGAACCTCATTGTGATGGAGTTACATTTTAACAAATGAAGCAAGAACAAAATAATTAATAATTCAATGCGTGCTCATCAGCTTGAAATCAAATGAGGCATGGGAGTCGCTAACTCCTGGCATGGTGCAGTATTATGACATAACATCAAGTATGTAAAGGAGAGCTTCTCAGAAAGGGGGTTATCTCAAAAAGAACTTGGGGAGCTTGGGGAGCAACAGACTGGGGAATGAAAGAAGTCATCAAATGTTCATAATTTTGAGTTACTTAAAATAATTCTTCTCTACAATCAAAATGCCAGATTTTCCAGAAATATTCTTTTAACATTGGCTGACTTAAAAATGATTGTTTTGACAAAAAACACCATGCAATGAAAACAAGACAAAAGATACCACTTCTGAAGAGGACATAATTCATCCTAAAAGAATCTATGAGACAAAATTAATAGGATGCACGTGTCTAAGACAGATACCCTTTCCTGAATGACTGTGGCCTTAACAGTACTTTAAACTCTTTGAGAGGTATATTAAGGTAGAAGGACACTCAGTTAAATGCTAGTGAAATAAGTCTCTGAAAATAGATGAAAAATGTTGAAAAAAAAGAGGCTCTATAAAGCCCCTTCTGAAATTTATAACCAAGTGATGGGAGCTCATTTTTATGGCATCTCTTTCTAACAGATTAAAAAGGAGAAATGGCCTTCCATGGCTTAAAGTCCAGTTGGGATTGTGTTAAAATTCTCTACCGTGCTTTCATTGCTATAGACGATTTCCTGTCAGAAAACTGTAAATTAGCAACTTGAGGTTCTAAGACTGGGTTAAGTGGTGTGTTTCAGACAGGGAAGAATTTATGGCATGAAAACACAAATGCTTAAGTAATCATAAAAGTATTCCACTTTCTGAAGCTGATTTTATGTTAACACTTGGCCTATCTTATTGCTCATCATGTGTTCCCTCATAATCAGAAGGACATGTGTTCTTTATCACTGAAAAGCATAGGGCAGTTTGTAACCTATTTCATGAAAAGAATCTTGTAATAAGATGGGGAAGGAGGTTAAGAAAACAATAGATGTGTAGATGTCATTGGAGGGTATACATCTGTGAACCATTCCCTTCTGAAATGTTGGAAAGATTGCAATATAAATATGACTCCATCGCATGTTTTCCTTTTGTCTAGCTCTTCTGTTGTCTGGAGTCTCCTGAGATGAAATGCATACCCTGAAACAGCATCCCTCATGAACCGCAGTGGGAGGATATTACACTGTTTTGTGGCCCTACTCGCTCTACTTTAGCCCCTGGTATTTTCTCCTGCAGGTGCCAGGTCTGGTTCAGGGATGAAGCTCAGAGTTAAATCCAAAGCAAATGAATACACAGGTGGTTAGACTCTGCTGTGAATCTGAAAACCAGAAAAATGTTTTACATTAGAAACCTTCCAGAAATTAGTACAAGGAATCTTCAGGGTAATATGATGCCAGCACAAATAGTTGTAGACAGCTTCAAATGCAACTGACCCTGTCACTGTTGGCTCTTTCTACTTATCTGCTTAGCTTGTTTTGTTTTGTTGTTTTTGTTTTAGTACAAAGAAGAAAAAGTACAGTATTTTGAGCAAAAAAGAGGCTGACTTATACTGTCTAGGTATAAAAATAAAATAAGGCCATGTTTAATTCTATGTACACACTAAAATGAATATATGTGCACATATATAAAAAAATGTATTTTTAATATATTTTATTAATTCATATATTTATGTATGTGCTTATATTCACTTTAATGCCTTCATTTTATACATTCCATCATCTCCCCTTAGTATCTGTAGAAGATTCATTCTGACTTCCTACAGATACCAAAATCCACATATGACCACATTCTCCTGCACATTCTAAATCACCTCTAGTTAATTATAATGCACTTTAAATCATCTTCATAATGCCTAATGTAATGTAAGTACTACCAGTGTATGAGTAGTTGTTATGTTGTACTTGTAGGAAATAACAAGAATGAGAAAAGTACACATATTCAGGAAAGACATATGATTTTGGATCCACAAATTGTTGGATCAAAGGATGTGGGACAAGTGGATATAGAGGGGCAACTGTACATCAAACAAATGGTAGAATTCCTGCTCAGGTGCAGGCATGTGTGGGGTAGGTTACACGACCAGGGGCTGTAAATCAGCTGGGAGCGCAATGGTGCATGGCAAATGCTGAGGCTCAGACTTTAGCAAAATAAATCACTTAAAAATCAGTAGTTTGTGAACTTTGACACCAGTGTCTCTAGATTTTTAAAAGAAGAAATCAAAAATCTGGTATTTCTCTGTCTCTGTCTCTGTCCCTGTCCCTGTCTCCCTTTTGCCCCAGTCTCTTATTTCTGCATAATCTTCTTACTTTTGTTGCTTCATTTGACACTCAGGCAGACAGAGATCACACCCCTATGAGTGTTACCTGTTAAAGCCCTTAGAGGTCTTCGTGTCCTACCCACAGCCCCCTGACTAAGAGTTAAGTGTACAGGCTAACAGTTGCAGCAGATTTAACACATGGTAGGTTTTTTTTGTTTTTGTTTTTGTTTTGTCTAAATTGCAGTTAGTTTTCATTACACAGATGAATAATATATACTTTAATTAGTAATGCATGTAATTAATTGTACTTTTCCAAAACACAGCTTTTGAAAGAAATAATTTTCCTGACACTGGATATCTTAGAACTGACAATGTTTTACTGAAGGTGCATTAAGATTCTCATGGCTCCTAACATGATAATTCAGAGTACATTTCGGCAGCATGTATATTTGCAATAACTTTTCTAAATTTTGCAGATGTTAGTAAAAATTCTCTATATTCAATAAGATGTGTTCACACAAGCTGTCAGGAACAAACTGGGCTAGTGAGATCGAAGTTCACAGACCAAAAGGAGTTGTTAGTTCAGAAGAGGATATTAGCAAGCTCAGGAACAGTTAGGGTACTACAGGGAGCCAGCAATAGAGCTCCAGAACACGGGAGCCCATCAGGGGTGTGTTCATGAGGGAGAGAAGTATTAATAGAACCAGTGGAGATCACAGTAGCATGGTAGATTCTGAGGGTCTGAGTTCCATTGTTAGCTCTATCACAGATTCAGTGGACTGATTTATTATTCACTCTTGATTTTAAGTGAAAGAAAGCCTGCATCACATTCTTTAGGTCGTGAGAGCCCGACCACATTTACATAGATTATTATTGAATTAGGTATGACAAGGCTCTGATTTTGATGGAAGAACTTCTCAGAGGATGATTTCTATTGGAGTTAGATTGGGTTTCTTCTAAGAGCACGCTTCATTTAAAATGCCTGGGATCAGAACAACATTTTTATTGAGACTTGCACCAGGCACAAACTGTTATGTGGGTAGGATTTTTTATCTCTAGAGCAACTTCGTGCATAAAGGTGAAGGAGCCTCCAGGCTAAATTCTCTGCTTTAAACTAGTGCTGCCTTCTTCCTCTTGCAGTACTTGAATGTATCTTGGCGATTCTTTGTTTTGTGGAATGTTTCCTGACATTCATTCAGAGGTCATCAAGAATATGTATGTGAATGCAGAAATAATTGGCACATGTGGAGAATGGAAAAATAACTAGCAGAAATTAAAGATTATTTTCCATTTGGAAAGAACAAGTTCAGCCGTCAAATAGATTTGGTCACATACCTCTGGTTGGTTTTTGCTGACTTGTCTTTGTTTATATTTAAGGAAATATGGGAAGAGTTACTAAATTAGCTAGAATACCACTGGATATAGGCCTCAGATTTCTATTATCTGTACATATTTACCAAGTACATGGCATATTTTAAGAATTAGCAGAGAATGTGGCTATGACAGGAGGTATTGAAATTGCACTCTGGAATCTCTGAAATGAGAGGAAGGGGTAGAAGCAGTATGAACAAAGTTCACTCAGGAAAAGATAGCTGCAAAGTACTTTAACACTTAACTTAGAAACTCCACAAGATGCCCAAAGAGCTCTATTGCAGGAGAATGGGGTGAACCAGTAAGGAAGGTGCTTCTCTTTGTTGGAAGTCTACACCACCTACATGACATCAGATCTAGTTGCAAATGTCCCTTCTCCCTCCTGCAGGGTCATCTCTATCCATTGTGGCAATCACTGGAAGGCTGCCATTTTTTCATACTTGGAATTTCTGTTACATTCTAATTGTAGGCACAGAAACTTCAGATCTTCTTGGAGGAGATTAGTGCAAATAATATTGTCTGGGTATATTTATGCTATCCTATGTTAGTCCTGGCCAACCGGCAATTTGTGTGTTGGGTATACATGTGCTATAATAAAAATTTTAAAAAATGAAGGAACTTTTATGACTTGATGTGTTAACTCTATTATGCATTTTATATGTGACCCAGGACAACTTAGCTGCACTCTGTATGGCCCAGGCAAGCAGGAAGTTTAGACAGATATGTCTTGTTAACAGGTACATGACTGTGCAAGACACTTAATCTCTCTAGAATTTGTGTTAAATTGTCACTCAGAACATTTTAGGTATTTACTTGCAAAATATGGTATGCAGGGAAAATAGTTAATAGCCGATTTCTGTGAAAAGTACAAAACAGAGGGCTTGAAAAAGAAATGAACAAAAAAGTTGAGACAATCTAGCAGTAAATCTCACTTTAACAATTCTTTTATTGCTACTAAAGGATCTGTCTGGTAGCTATGAAAGAGATCACTTGCCCACTGGCAGTGCATCATAAAGACGGCTGGCCAGGGTCATCAATAACCACAGTTATAGTTGTTGATGATTTTTGAATTGCTTTACCACCTCCCCAAACCCGGAAAGCCCATCTGCTGAATCTGAAGCCTACCTGATTTGTCTCTGATCTCCCCCAACCCCAGCTAGATTTTGGAGTAAACATTTAAAAGAATTCTTGGAAGACACCACTGTAGTGAATATTTGTGGCAGATGATTTTCCTAATTTTGGCACCATTCAAGGTTTAATTTCTCTTGCTGATTACAGTGGACTTTGCTTCTTGTTTTACTTAGAGAAAAGCCAAATGAAAGGGGTGGTCATCTCAATGCTGGTCATCTAAAAATTCTCACATAGAGTAAGGGAATAGAAATCTATTGAAATCTGGTTCTTTTCTCCTAGCATTGTCCATAGGATGGATAGCATTGACTCAGCTCCACAAGCACATAGAACAACATCAGAAATACATACAACATTGCATTGTTAACATTTATTAAATACCGTCGACCTGGAAGGTGAAACATAATAGTCTCCTGTGCATTAACTTTTTAAAAACTAATCTCAATATTATTTTACATATAAGAAATGACACACCTACAAAGTTTTCTGGAAGCAAATCTACAAGTTGATGCTCTGAAGCATTTTTTTTAAATATTATTGTTTATTAGGTGAAAGACAGGAACCAAAGACAGCTCCTGAATGAGGTTCTGTTAAAGTGATACTTATCATAATACGATTTCTGTACTCTGTAGACTATTTAAGAACAATCAAAGCAAATGGAGAATTCTAGTTCTTATATACAGAACTCTATATTAATACAAAATTAAACATCAGACAAGAAGTAACAGGATTGGAATCCAAAATTCTGACTCTCCACTCAATACAAGTCATCCAATACTTTTCAATATTTAGGGGCTGGGGATTTAGCGGCCTAAGTGCCTGCCTTGAAAGCAGGCAGTTGTGAGTTCGATCCCTAGTACTGATTAAAAAAAAATCGTTTCCTTATTTTTTTAATTTTATTTTAAAGAGGTTAAAATTAAACAGAACAAAACAGATAAAAAGAAAACTGTAAGAGAAATAGATTTCAAAGCAAGATAACCAGAGATCTTCACTGTCTATCATATTGTCTCTTGATTTCTCCCCAATAGTTGTCCATATCTTCACTCACAATGAATTCATACGAAGCAATATAGCATTAAACTGATCGGAACAGGAGGATGCAGGCATTTGAGGCCTTCAAAACCATACAATAGGGAAATCAACAATGGCTGCCATAATGTCTTGTATTCTCTTAAAATAGCTATCCATACCTTCATGAATGTTGATATTAAACAACACAAAACAGACTAAAATCACTCTGAACAAAGAATAATAGTATTGCTGGATTTCACATCATGATGCTACAGAATCAGCACTGGGTACCTTAGTGTCTCTTTTTCTTCAAAATAGCCGTTCACTTAATCATGCATTATACAATCAATTCTCATAAACTGTTTAGGAGAAGTTCTATGCACGTATCAGTCTCTACATGTATACTTATCATTTCTGTATTAGAGGGGAAAACAAAACAAAATAAAACACGTTCTTAGAAAAACACGAAACAAAAAAACACAGATAAATAACAATAGTAAAAAGCCCAAAACATTGACAATATAGGTCTTCAAAAAAAGGTGGTAGGAGCATAACTAGGGTTGTTATTTTACACAATGATGTTCCAGCGCTCCTCAGATCACCATACAATAATATGCACAATTGTTCCAATCCTATGAATGTTAACTTTTTGTTCCAGGAACTTACAGTTTGTAGCACAATTGTCTTAGCTATCTTAAGTGTGTTTATATAATTTTAGATATTGTTTTCTTTTCCCATCCTTTTTCTTTTTCCTCATTTTCACTGAGATATCATTTTTTCCCTTTTAAGAAGATTCTTATCCTTTCACTGTATTTATTGAGTTTTTTGTATCTTATATACTCTTTACCATTTCTTACACTACAGAGACTATATGGTATTTACACATGTGAGTTTGATTTATTTCACTTATGAGTAGGGTCTCAAGTTGCATCCATTTACTTATAAATATCTCAGTGTGATCATTCTTTATAGCTGAGTAGTACTCCATTGTATAAAAATGTAACATATTTTTTATTCATTCCTCAGTTGATGTGCATTTAAGGTTGTTTCCAAGATCTGGCTATTACGAATTGTGCTGCTGTAGACATGGGTGCACATATATCACTGTGGTATGATGTTTTCAGTTCTTCTGGGAAAATGCCTAGAAGTGGAATAGCTGGGTCAAATGGGACTTCCAATCCCAGCTTTTTGAGGAACCTCCAGACTGACATCCACAGTGCACTAGTCTGCACTCCCACAAGCAGTGCAGACGGGTTCCTTTTGCTCCGCAGCCTCTCCGGAATTTGTTGTTGGTAGTTTTCTTTATCCTGGCTATTTTTTCTAGAGTGAGATGGAATCTCAATGTGGTTTTAATTTGCATTTCTCTAATAACCAATGATGCTGAAGGTTTTTTCCTGAACTTATTTGCCATTTGTATTTCTTTATCTGAGACCTGTGTACTCATCTCAGATGCCCATTTTTGGACTGTGTCTTTGAATTCTGGGGATCTGATTTTTTTTAATTCTTTATATGTTCTAGACAGAAGTCCTTTGTCTGAGGGACAGTTCGCTAAGATTTTTTCCCAATTTGTGGGTTTTCTTTTCACTGTGCTGGAGATTTCTTTCGACATGCAAAAACTCTTTAATAGGACATGATCCCAGTTACTGATTCTGTGAAGTATTTTGCGTGAGGTTTGATTCATATTCATGAATTCTCTCCCTACCCCTATGTCTTCAAGATTTCTACCTACTTTGTCTTCTAATAGATTTAGTGTTTCTGTTTTAATATTTAGATGTTTGATCCATTTAGACTTTAGTTTAGTACATGGTGATAGGCATGGGTCTGGTTTAGGTTTTGGCATATGGATAGCCAATTTTTCCAGCACCATTTATTAAAGAGACTATCTTTCTTCCAGTGGATGTGTTTGGCCCCTTTATCAAAGATAAGGTGGCTGAGTGTGTTTGCAGCAGTTGTATGATCTAATCTGTTCCATTGATCTTCAGGTCTGTTTTTATTCCAGTACCATGCTGATTTTATTACAGTGGCTTTCCGTGTAACTTCAAGTCAGGGATTGTGATGCCTTTTGCCTTGCCTTTGTTGCTTAGAATTGTCTTTGCTATTCTAAGTCTCTTCTGGTTCCAGATGAATTTTAGGAGTGATTTCTCTAGATCTGTGAGGTATGCTACTGATATTTTGATTGGGATTGCATTGAATCTGTATAACAATTTTGGGAGAATGGCCATTTTCATAATATTTGTTCTTCCTATCCATGAACAAGGGATGTCTTTCCATTTTCTGAGGTCTTCTGCAATTTCTTTTTTCAGGGCATTATAATTTTCCCTGAATAGATCTTTTACTTCTTTTGTTAAATTGATTCCTAAATGTTTCAATTTTTTGGATGCTATTGTGAAGGGTGTGGCTTCTCTTATTTCTCTCTCAGTGATTTTGCTGTTAATGTATAGGAATGCTATTGATGTTTGAGTGTTGACTTTGTATCCAGCTACATTAGTGTATTTACTTATTATACCTAGGAGTCTTTCAGTGGAATTTTGGGGTCTTCTATGTAGAGTATCATAGCATATGTAAATAATGGTAATTTAACTTCTTCTTTTCCTATCCTTACTCCTTTTATTTCTCTCTCTTGTCTAATTGCTCTGGCTAGTATTTCCAGCACTATATTGAATAGGAGTAGTGATAATGGACATCCTTGTCTTTTGCCTGATTTTAGGGTAAAGGCTTTCAGTTTTGGGCCATTTAATATGATGCTGGCTATTGATTTTTCATAGACAGCTTTTACCATATTGAGGTAAAGACCATCAATTCCAATTTTCTGTAAGGTTCTTATCATGAATAAGTGTTGGACCTTACCAAAAGATTTTTCTGCATCTATCAAAATGATCATGTGGTTCTTATTTTTGGCTCTGTTGATATGGTGTATCACATTTATTGATTTGCATATGTTGAACCATCCCTGCATTCCTGGGATGAATCCCACTTGGTCATGGTAAATAATCTTCTTGATGATTTGCTGCATTCTGTTCAGCAATATTTTATTGAGAATTTTTTCATCTATTTTCATTAGAGAGATTGGCTTATAGTTCTCTTTTGTGGTTGGGTCTTTCTTAGGTTTTGGTATTAGAGTAATATTTGCTTTCAGGAATGAGTTAGGGAGAATTGCTTCCCTTTCAATTTCACTGAAGAGTTTGAGGAGTGCCGACATTAAATCTTCTTTGAATTTCTTGTGGAATTCTGCACATAATCCGTCTGGACCTGAGCTTTTCTTTGTTGGTAAGGATTTAGTTACATTTTCAATTTTGTTAATTGAAATTGGGTTATTCCACAGATTTACATCTTCTTGATCCAACTTTGGTAATTCACATGTTTCTAGAAATATGTCCATTTCTTCTGTGTTATCAAGCCAATGAGAGTAGAGGTTCAAAATGGGCATTGATGATCTTCTGTATTTACACAGGGTCTGTAGTGATTTCACTCTTTTTAGTCCTTATTGCATGAATTTGAGTTTTTCTTTCCCTTTTTTAATAAGGTTCGCTAAGGGCTTATCAATTTTATTTATTCTTTCAAAGAACCAACTCTTTGCTTCATTAATTCTTTGTATTGTTGTCTTAGTCTTTATTGCACTGATTTCTGCTCTGATCTTTATAGTTTCCTCCCTTCTTCTGGCTTTGGGCTTGACTTGCTCTTCTTTTTCTAGATTTTTAAGGTGTATCAGATTGTTTATTTGTGTTCGTTCTGTTTTCCTGATGTGAAAATTCACCACAATAAATTTTCCTCTGAGGACAGCATCCTACAGGTTCCAGTAAGATGTATTTGTATTTTTATTTGCTTGTAGGTATTGTTTAATTTCTTCTTTGATTTTCTCTGTGACCTACTGTTTGCTCAGGAGTGTATCATTTAATTTCTATGTGTTTGTGGGGGTTTTGCATTTTCTTTTGTCATTATTTTCTAGTTTTATGGCACTATGTTCTGATAAAATGCATGGGATAATTCCAATTCTTTTGCACTTACTTAAGCATGTTCTGAGGACTAGTATATGGTCTACCTTAGAGAACATTACATGTGCTGCTGAGAAGAATGTATATTCTGATGTTGTTAGGTGGAACATCCTGTATATGTCCACCAAGTCCATTTGTTCACAGGTGTGATTCAGTTCTATTATTTCTTTGCTGATTTTCTGTCTAGTTGATCTGTCCCTTTGTGTCAATGGCATGTTAATGTCTCCTGTTATAATTGCATTATTGCTTATTTGATTTTTAATTTCTGTTAATATTTGTTTTGTATAGCTGTGTGCTCCCTAATTTGATGCATATATATTTAATATTGTTATGTCTTCCTCTTGAAGTTTTTCCCTAACTAGTATGTAGTGACCTTATTTATCTCTTTGGATCATTCTTGGTTACAAGTTCACTTTGTCTGCAAACAGAATAGCTACCCCTGGTTTTTGAGGGGGAGGATCCTATTGCATGGAATATTGTTTTCCACCCTTTGACTTTCAGTCTATGAGTTTCCTTTTAGGTTAGATGGATTTCTTGTATAAAACATATGTTTGGATGTTTTTTCTTGCTCCATTCTGCCAGTCTGTTTCTTTTAATTGGTGAATTGAGGCAATTTACAGTAATGGTTGTAACTGATATATATTGTTTTACTTTTTAAATTTTTATTTAAAGCAAAAAAACAGAAAAAGGGTAGAAATACTACATAATTTCAAAAAAATAAACAGTAAGAAATCACTAGTTGATAAATTACATATTGTCCTCTTAGAAATAGTTAAGTTACAAAAGTAAAGCATGCAAAGTGGACATATAAACAACAAGACTGAAAACAGTTCTGTTCAACTATCCAACAGAAACTTAGTAATATGCTTATAAATCCTACACACTTAAACATACATGCAGTTATATCCTTTAGGACACTTTCTTTTCCTCTCTTTTTTACAATAGCATTTACACATTTTGGGTTTCATTACTCCTACATTTGTGTTTAAATTTTACACTAGAGACACAATGTGATATTTATAAAGATGATTCTTATTTATTTCACTGATGAAGATAGCCTCAAGTTGTCTCCATTTGCCTATGAAGGTCTCAAGATCACCCTTTTTTATAGCTGAGTAATATTCCATTGTATAAAAAAACCACATCTTTTTCATCCATCCTGAAGTTGATGGGTATCTTTGTTGTTTCCAAGATTTAGCTATTACAAATTGGGCTGCTATGAACATGGGTGCACATATATAACTGTGATATGAACTTTTCAGTTTTTCTGGGAAAATATCCAGGAGGGGAATAGCTGAGTTGAATGGTACTTCCAATCCTAGTTTTTTGAGGCATCTCCATACTGATTTCCACAGCGGTTGCACCAGTCTGCACTCCCACCAGCAGTGGAGCAGTGTTCCTTTTTCCCCACAGCCTCGCCAACATTTGTTATTGGTTGATTTCTTGATGGCAGCTATTCTTTCCGGTGTGAGATAATATCTTAATGTTGTTTTAATTTGCATTTGTCGAATGACCAGTGATGGTGAACATTTCTTCATGTATTTATTTACTTTTTATATATCTTCATCTGAGAACTGTGTGTTCATCTCAGATGCCCATTTTTGGAAAGGGTCTTTGAATTTGGGGGTCTTGATGTTTTTCAATTGCTTATATGTTCTGGATATAAGTCCTTTGTCTGAGGGGTTGCTGGCTATAATTCTTTCCCATTCTGTGGGTTTTCTTTGCACTCTGTTGGTGATTTTTTTGAAGTGCATAAACTTCTCAATAATATGACATCCCAGTTGTTGATTTTCTGAAGCATTTATCATGTAGTTTTCATTTTATTCATGAATTCTCTGCCTACTCCTATGTCTCCAAGACTTCTACCTACCTTGTCTTCCAGTATATTTAGTGTTACTATTTTAATATTTAGGTCTTTGATCCATTTAGACTTTAGTTTTGTGCATGGTGATAGGCATGGATCTAGTTTCAGTCTTCTGCATCTGGAAAGCCAATTTTTCCAGCAATACTTATTAATGAGACTATCTTTCTTCCAGTGAACATGTTTAGCCCCTTTGTAAAATATCAGGTGGCTGAGCATCTTTGTAGTTGTGCTCATCTTTTAATCTGTTCCATTGATCCTCAGGCCTATTTCTTTGCCAGTACCATGCTGATATTATCACTGTGACTTTGTAGTATAGTTTCAAGTCAGTAATTGAGATGCCTCCTGTCTTGCCTTTGTTGCCCAGAATTGCCTTTGCTATTCTAGGTTTCTTCTGTTTTTGGTTTACTTTTGACATGATATCTATCTGTTGGTGATTCTTTACCTTTCTATTCTATTTAATTGTTTGCCTTGCTTAGTGGTTTTTTCCTATGTCTATCTAGAATGTCTTTCAGTATTCTTTACAGGGTTGTTTTGGTGGTCATCAAGTTCTTCAGCTGCTCTTTGTCATGGAAGTATCTTATTACTTCATCAATTATAAAGGACAGTTTTGCAGGGTACATCAGCTGGGTTGGAAGTTGTTTTCCTTTAGGATCTGAAATACTTCACTCCATGCTCTTCTTGACTTCATTGTTTGTGTTGAGAAGTCTGCTGTGATTCTGATAGGCTTTCCTTTATAGGTGATCTGTCTCTTCTCTCTAGCAGCTTTTAATCTTCTGTTCTTATGTTGGATTTCTGGGATGTTGATTATTATATGTCTGGGTGTAGTTTTATTTTGGTTATCATTATTTGTAGTTCTATATGCTTCACCGATCTGTATGTCAGTTTCCATTCTCATGTTTGGGAAATTTTCAGCTATTACTTCTGTAAATAGCCTCTTGATATCATTTGTGTTGTCACCTCTTTTGTTTATCCCTATCAATCTTACATTGTTTTTCTTTGCATTATCTTGTAGGTGTTGAATTTTATTTCTTGATTTCTTGTTGTTTTTAAAAGATCTTTCCTTTCCTGCTCACTAGCTGCAATCTTATCTTCAAGGTCTGAAATTCTATTCTCACTTTCATTGAGGCAGTTTTGCCAACTTTCAATGGAAGTTTTGATTTCCTACGTATCTCTTTGAATTTGCTTCATGCATTCTTCATGCATTTCCTATATTGTTCATTCAGGGTTTCCATGTTTTTTCATTGTTTCTCTAATTTTTTAATTATGTCTTCTTTAGACGTGTTCAGCATTTCTTTCATTACATTTATCATTTTTTTTTAACCTGGAAGGCTATTTCTGATCTGAGTTCTTTTATAACTTCCCAAGGTTGTTTCTTTACTTCAGCTGTTATCATTTCAGGAATTTCAGGTGTATGGCTTACATTTTCTTCTGAATCCATGTCTCGTAGGCTTGCTTGGGTTGGGCTGGAAGTTTGAGGTTGCATTTTGCTCTTTTGTTCTGTCATTTTCCTATATTTCCACATTTTGAGCAATGTTGCAAAGCTTCCCCCATGTTCTGGGAATCACCTGACTCACTTTTGACTCCCAGACAGACTGAAGATAATGCTAGCCTGTTGGAGGTCACTGGACATGGCCCATTTAGGCCCATGGGGACCTCCTGTGCATCCTCCAGTGATTTGAGACATTGGACATGGTCTTATCAGCTGGGAGTGATGTTGTAAAGCGTCCCTGTGGGTTGGGATTTAACTCATGCATGTTTGGCTTCTGGGACTGAGTTCAGGCCCCTTGCTCCGAAGCTTTTTAATAGATCCCTTGTGTTTACTTTTAAAGTGCCAATATAGTCATCAGTTGAATCATTCAAAGGATTCTTTACTTACAAAGCAACATGATCTGAATAGACATTTTATTAACTTTAGGTCCTGGGCATTTTGCCATTTCAGGTTCCGTATTAATGAAAGTTTCTGTAAAAGTTGGAAAGATGAATTGAGGATTTAGGCTTCCACTGGACAATTGGACGATACTGTACTTTCTGCTTGTTTGTCTCCCATCACTATCCAGTAAGAGCTTATTCACTAATTCCCACAATTATTTCACCAGCTGAGATAACTCTATTACTTCACAGGCATTTAGTCATTTCTAGAATTTGTGAACTTTTTTAGGAGTTTCTAGCTACCATTTCATTGACTTCCTCCTCATCTCTTATTGTCTTAAAGTCTGGGGGAGTCACTGAGGGGTCATGCTAATGTCAGGTACTAATATAGGATGAAGAAAATCTTTATTACCTCTATTTTGTTATGTTTGAGTCTTTTATATCCCAGGCAGAGTACATGGACTCAGTTTGCATACTGCCTGAGTGGTCTCACCTGGTCTTGGTGGTCTCATAGGGTGATTTTGAGAACTAAATGTTATAAACTGGCATGCTTTTGGGAGACAGGATCAAGGACCTTACAGTGTGGTGATTTTACTTCACCACACTTTCTAGGTGGGGCTTCATTAGCTTTTATTTTCTCAGGTCATGTGTTGCAATCAGGATGGTACCAACAGAGAAGGCAAAAATTGCCTTCCACTTAAGAGCATAGTTATTGCATTCACAGTTGCCCAAAGAAGAATGATCTCAGATCCAAAAGAGAAATTAAAAAGATGTGGTAAAAGTTTTATTGCTTATTTTGTGAAAACTAACAAGACTTTTGTTGGCTCAGGACTATAGTAGCTGTTGAAACAACATCTGTATGGGGGGGGGATCTTTGTCACAATAGTCAATAATGTTTTGATTTAAGGAAATTGCAGACATAAATTTTGGTCTTACAAGTCCAAGGGTAGGCTGACATTATTACAGATGCACCTTATGTTATTTTCTTTGTATGCTAAATGAAAGCTCTAGACCGGCAAGCTTTACAGCTTTCAATTCCAGACTCAAGGTTTAACATGATGCATTGGTAGTGGAAAAGAATCAAATGTTCCTCTTATATAAAAAAGAGGAAAATAATTGGAATTTAGGAAGATAAATTTAATGGTAAAATATAGAATAGACTGGAGGATAGAGAAACTATGCTAGGATGCACTTGGCAATCCAGATAAGCTTGGCAAATAACTGATATCTGACTTGAATTTTTGCCCTTTGATGATTGAAGGCAGACATGTTGATGTGTACTGTGCTGTTTGTTGCCTCAGCCATGCCAAGAATTGACCCTAAAAATCCCAAGTAATAAAGTATATTGCAAAAGAGATGGATAATAGAGAAAAGATGAGTTACAAATGCAATATATTTTTACATGATTTGTAAGATGTCAGTTACCCTTAATGGATTAGCATTGTAGATATAACTGGAATCATGCTAAAATATAACAAATGATTTTTCTTCTTTATATGCAATAATGTAACAAATATAAGGGAGCCAGAGTATTTGGATATAATGCATTACTGTACATGTGTCTCAAGAAATAAATATGTCCTGAGCTAATGGGGGTGGTAGTAAGTTCATTGTGTGACTTTCTAGATTGAATGAGGAAGCTTATTCCTCAGCGGGACCACTCCCAGTTTCACTTCTCTGAATGTTCCCTAATCTCCTAAATTCCAGATGAAAGGAAACTTTTTCTGGGCTTTCTTCCAACACCTTAAAATTATATGTGCAAAAATGTAGCCATACAATTTCTTTTGCTGTGTCTCCATTTTCAAATGCAAATAAAGTTGGAAAGCAAGCAATGTGTCAAGTGTTGTGTTTCGATGGTATAGTCATGTCTTCTTGTATTTCCTGCCAGGTGTAATGGAAATGTGTCATGGACAGATGAACTAGGTTTAAATTTCCCTGACATTTAGCGTGACCATGCACCTCTCTCTTCCTCCCAGAATGTTCTTCCTCCTACTTAGTCAAAGGTGAGAGCTAACATTTTTATGACCAGGAGCCTTACAATCTAGAGGAGTCAGAGACAAAACACATAGATGAATAATGATACTATAAGAGATTACAAAGAAGTATGGGACAACAAAAGCAAGTTATTTCCTCTCTGGGTAAATAATTGATCAACTAGATTTGTACTGAGATGACAACATTTAAATTATAAGGAGTACAATTACAGAACATATGACACAGTTTCTGATAGGTCAATGTGGATAGGAGGACTTTCAGAGTCGGATGACAGATTCAACAAAGTTTTAAAGGAAAAACTAGAAGTTGTTTTATCAACTAAATCACTACACAAAGTGTAGTCCATAGAACCAGAACAGCAGAAAAATCTTAGAGTGCATTGGAAATGCAGAATTTTGAGCTCCTTTCTAGTTCTACTGTATCAGAACCTTTGTTTTCATAAGATTGTCTACTAATATTTGCAGCCAAGTCTGATAAATGCTGTGGTATTAGGTCCACAAGAACATCTTTGGAGACAAATCAAGTTGACAGAGGTCCTCAAGATATTTGGTCTAGCTTGATTTTTGATCAAGATAACTAGTTGGTAAGTGACTGCACATCATGGGTTTCACTTTTTTCTAACACCAGTATAGAACTTTCTTCTGCTGGACTGGCTGAGTAGCCTTCCATGTCCGATTTAAGGATTTAACATTTGTGGTAGAAATTGGGTGACAAGTACATTGTTCTAATTTTGTGAATGACAGGAAAATACTTTGGATTTAGTAAGGTAAGTCTAGTTGTAAAGTGCGGAATAGACTGGAGGAGGGAGAATCAAATTAAGATGCCCCTGGCTATTGAGATGGACTTGGCAAGTAACTGAAATCAAATTTTAATTGTTTCCCTTTGATCACTGCAGGCAGACACCACTAAGCTAAGAAAGTATTTCAGTAGTGTTGTAGAAGGTCTAAAGAAGAGGAAGAAGTGGAGAAATGAGAAATATGTTTAAGACGATATTCTGCACCTACATTTTTTATTTAAAGCTTGTGGATGCATGACTTTCCCCTTGTTCCAACTATCATGTAAAATAAAACCAGAATATTTTTTCAAATAGCAATTACCTTTTTCCCGAAAAATATTTAATGACTTCTTATGGCCTCTAACACTCAGTCCACCTACAATGCACTAATTTCTACCCACTAACACCTACCTCCATGACAATATTTCCCCCAGAAGTCTTTGTTTTCTCCTACTAATCTATTAGTTTACATCATTGAATCATTCACTTATGCAATGATCTATTTATATAACATATATTTAATGTCTCATTGTCTTCTTGGTCCTTTACAATGGCATGCAATATTACTGAAGAACTTATCTTTATAGAATTTGCAATTTAGTGGTCACTAATGTTCTGCTATGTATTGGACCTACTGTGAGATGTACAAAACAAATAAGACATTGTAAGTTACCTTATATGGGCTGATGTTCTTATGAAGGCTTGGAATCCTACACCCATGGACTATTGTTATTGCAAATTATGGTTTGTTATCTATGGCTTTTACTATCTATGCAGAGGTCTATTATATTGAGTTGAATCTTTCTCTGTATTCTGTCCAAAGATGGGGATCCTGTACAAAGATGAGGATGATTGTATGTACATAAAAAATCAAGGACTCTCAACTTTTGAATAGTCTAATGGATGAGAAAATGCAAGGTAACTCTAAGATTATGCTAAAAGTCATATGTTACACTGGAAGATATTGAAAACACTGTCAACATTCTGAATAATTAATATTTATTATTATTAATTACAATCCAAAATCAGTATTATTAATAATAGGAAAATTCATAGAAATAAATCCTGCTTCTGAAGGACTTCACTCATATCCTTTATCTGAAGTAGGAGCCCTTAAGCTTTTGCACTGATGAACTACAATTAATTATTCAAGGGCTGATTGAAAGGTACAGCAAACATTTCACTAAAAGTTATTGCAGTAAAAGACACATTGCCACTAAACCCCCTTCAGAAATATTCCCCTTCACTTTATGCTTGCCACTTTGAGAAGTTCTAGAAGTCCTCCTTCCTGAGATTTTTTCTGAGGTACGGTCGACCATACAGTGAATGACATTGTGGAGCATCATCCAACATCAAGGCAGGCTCACAAAAGCATTACAGTGCATCCTTCTCCATCTTGTTAACCAGATAGAGCATCCTGCAACTGTTAGCTCTTCCTTAAAATCAAAATGGCTATGAAAGACAAGCCAATTGATACAAGACATAGAGACACCTGGCAGTGTGACCACAGGTACCCATGAAAGAGATTCTCCAGAACTGCATCAGGAAGTGGCAAGAATAATGGGATCAGTCTTTTTGCCTCTGTCTCTCTGTCTCTGTCTCTGTCTCTCTGCCTCTGCCTCTGTCTCTGTCTCTCTGTCTCTATGTCTCTGTCTGTCTCCATCTCTCTGTCTCTGTCTCTGTCTCTCTCTCCCTGTGTGTGTGTGTGAAATGAGTGGGAGTATTGCTGGAAGCAGTAATTGCAATCTATCTTTCACTGTAATACATTAAAAAACAACAAAAACAAAAACCCAAATATTCACCATGTTTTTCGATCACTCTTCATATGTGCTGGAGCAGTGCTCACAGTATCATTCATCAAGTCGTGGAGTTTTGCATAAGTGGATACATTTCTTCATATTGATGTATTATAAAGTAGTGCCTTCTAATTCTAATTTTTTTAGTTCTGTTTACCCATGTTTTCTTTCATTCTCTGAAGAATTGAGGAAATTCTTGCCGACGACTGATAAAGCATGGTGAAACTTAATAAAATAAATTTGGGGTCATTTTCCAATGGGAAAAAAACCAGTAGGGTTTGTTAAATAGTAGGAAACGCTCTGAAGATTTATGCTTAGGTAAAGTAATTTATCTCATTGCAGACAGCAGAGTCATAGAGCAAAGCATTCATTTCTTTGTTCTGAAGGAATTCTGTTGAAACTTGGCAAACTTTAATGACTAGGTTAGTACAATTTCAAAGCCTTATTAAAGATATTCCACCTTCCCTTGGGCTTAATATCAGCCTTTGCTGTTGGAAGAATAAATGGTATTTTGGGATGTTTTAATTTGGGCAGAGGTAGATATCTAGGCTGAGTGTCTCTTTCAAGTCCAAGAATTTCCATATTATGCTTTGACCTTTTGGGATAGAGAATAATGAGGAATTGCATACACCAGACTACACCCAATTCTGCAGATTACTTTAGAGGCAGAGAAGAATAGCCATGGGGCGTGACCTCTGGGACTGGATGCATGTGATAAGAAATGTATCTGTATGGAATCCTTCTGAACATGGTCAGAGTTAACAGAAGGAAGGATGCTTCCTTGTGAGGTTGAATGATACTGTGAAATGGGAAACAATGCATGCTTTTAGAACTAGTCTCTCATTTTAAATATTTTGATACCTTATATTTACTGAAATACATTTTCAATCTGATGACTTTCTTCAATTTCCTTTCAAAGTACTTGACTTCCTCTAGGAATTGTTTCCTTGACAGAAAACTGAATTCTCCAAACTAATTGGTTCTTTTTTATTCTTTGGAATGTCCAAGTTATGAAAAGCCCCAAAGCATGGATAATTCATTGTGTCTAAAGAATATTGTATATCACAATTCTCAGAGAATGTGCTTCCAAAATAAATGAGAAGATACTCAGTGAAAATCACAAAACACTGAGTGATAATGTCATGTTTTAAATAAATCTTCTATTTTCAAATGAGAGAAATCAATGTAAGACACTGTATTAAAGACTTTTTCCATACATTTTTTGTGAAAGTGATATTCACTCTATCATTCTTTTATTGAATAAAAAGGAAGATATCACAAAACAAGCACAAAGGCAAAACTCCAAAAATTATTCCCTTCCTCTGATTTGGACAATAACAGTTAAATTGAGATGTACTACAATCCCTGATCAAACAGCCCAAATAGCAAGATTGAACAAGATTGTCTCTGAATTCATCACACCAGGTTAAATAGACCTTTTAAAGAAAGTATAGCAATTTAAGAAAGGTCTCTACAGGAAACATGGTCAAAATCTCCCACTCAAGGAGGCAGTTCATGGTTCATACGTTCACAAGTTCAGTGACTTCCAAAAGCTCATCCATGGATCAGTACATGTAGGCAGACTTTCAATTGCACATGAAAAACTGGGATTGACATGGGGCTTTGGGTGAAACATGGTTAAATTGATTTCAATTTAAGAATGTTCCTCCTAGATTCTGTTAGTATTTTTATGGGATGCTTCCTGCCCTTCAAAAAATGACTTTCACAGTTGAAGGCTGGTGGAAAGTTTATGTATATGTGTGTGCCTGTGTGTTGACCAACCAAGTTATTACCACCATACAGGCTCATAGTCAGAGTATTAAATATCAATGATCCATAAAATCCAAAATTCAGTGGAGCTCGGCCTTATTTTGCCCAACAATAAGATCTGTTAAATAATATGATCTGTTAAAGTCATCAGAAACAATATTTTTTTCTTTAATTTTTGTATTCTCTGTAAAAAAGTATATTAGTGGTATGTAGAAAATTAGTTAATGTATACATAACTCCTCTTTTCATTTGTGTTTGGAAATAGTGGAACTGAACCAAGACTAAAGTTAGGCTTACACTGTATAATTGTGGAATTTAAGAATTATACAATTTAGTAAACTATAATAGTTTTGACATTTGTAAGTTAGAAAAATAATGAGGAAACATCTTGTTAATGTAAAAATGGTGACAGTTTCTACCAGTTTCTCTATTTGCTACACGTAGTGATGACAGCTGGGTCACTTGTTTAGAAAGGTAGAGAGGGATCCTAAGACTATATTGTCCCCATATTTAGGGCAGTTCCTCAGGTGAAAAAGAGGATGAGCATGGACTGTTCAACCCATTTCATAAAGATGCAAATCAAGGTGGGGATAGTTGACAAGACTTTGCCTGGGTCACAGTGTAGGTCCAGAGCTTAGGTTCTCATTATCTATACCCAGAGTGATTTCTGCCCCTTTTACCACCATATTGAGGTAGCTCCAATACAACAAAAACTGTGGAAAGCATTTTTGTGGAAAGCTATAGAAAGCATTTTGATCTTTGCCTTTATGAAATCCTCAAGATTTCTTCTCAGCTTTTGTCATGTTATTGACATTCATTTTATCATGTAAATTAATAGAACATTTAAGTTTTCTCTACAATTAAGCAGGCAACACATGTTTGTAGTTCTTTAGTTCTTTCACTTTAAACCTTTCCCTCAAATTATATGTTTAACCTCAAGACAAGGAGATTCAATGATATAGCAAGAATTGTGATCTCAGCTCTGGAAGTCATTATATAGAACCTTGGATGGATTACCTAACTTCCATGGCCCTCAGATGTCTTGTTTATAAAATTCAAAGTAGTTATGTGAAAAACACCTTGTATAACAACCTGAATCTACTAGGTATTCATTGAAGGTAGCACCCATCAATATTACCATCCTCCTCCTCCTCTTCATCATCATCACCACCACCAACCTTTTAAATAGGGAAACTTCAGGAATGCAGGTCAGAATTGACAGAAGAAGAGGAAAAGAAAACTCAATATTCTCTTCCTCTTAACGTAGGAAAAATTGTTTATGGAGGAAAAAAAACCCTTACTCTTGAGAAACTAAAAAATTTAAGATAAATCAAGGAACCTGAGAAATTTAACTCCAGAAGCAAGATGTTATCTATGAATTTAAAAGTTGGCCTCCTTTTTGTAGTCAGAGGTTGTGAGGAGAACATTAAAATCAGGACATGGAATTTATAATATTATTTATGATGGTCACCCAGAGTTAACACAAGAAAATGCAGGAAATCTATCCACAACACCAAAGACACAGAATATTCAACCAAGGGCCTGAATCCCACAGTAATGTCCCACGTGAGTCCAGCTGAAGACCCAGAGCTCATGACAATGCCTTCCACAAGTCCACCTGGAGGTCTAAAGCCCATGAAAAGGCCTCACACCAGTCCATTTTACAGATCTGTGCTGGGAAGGCCCAAAGGTCAGCGGTGGAAGCTAGGAAGTCTATGCCAGTGAGGTGAAGGAGCAGTGCTGGTAGGTTGAATGTTCTATGCTGGAGCCAAGAGGTCACACTCATAATAAAGACCAGGGCTTTCCTGGAAAGCACCACAGCCATCCTCAGCAACAGAGAGGTCCCGAGATCCTCTGATGATAAGCACAGTCAAGTACATGCCAGGAAGCCAGCATGACAAGTTTGTCTGGGAGATTAAGCAGCATATGTCTTCCCCTCCAGAGCCAAGAAGCAAAGCTCTATGTAAGGAATAGAGCTCCTTCAGGTGAACCAATGACTCAAACAGCAACACTTAGTGAAACCCACAATACCTCAAAGCCTCTCTTATCCTCCACATTTCTATTTATGCTGGCATCTTTCCCAGGGGGAACATCTACGCTCAGCACCATGGTGACTCAATTCGCTGGTGTTAAGTTGACCACCAGTTTTCAATCTACAAGATTCCTTGATCCATGAAAGAACGTCACAGGCATAATATGGAAATGTTCTCTTTCCTCCTATCTCATTTTCATTTTCACTTTCTTCTCCTACTCTCACCCCCACATTTTTGGTCCCTAGATATCTGTCATATTTCACTTCTGTTTCTCTAATGTCATCATGTTCCCTCCTATTTTCAATAGGAGTAAGAATTGCAATTCTTCTTGCTGTAAGAAAAGTGAGAACTAATGGTGTTCACCATTACCTGCCTATATCAATGGGAATTCATTATTTTAGATTTTGAAACCTTGAAGTCTATAGAATGCTTGTGCAAGTGGTACAATGTGCTCTCTTACCTTGTATCAACATTCATCAATTCTTAAACATTTTTCACATTTGATTTGTCCCCTTCTTTCTCTATTTCATGTTGAAAATATTCAGTGGGTTCTGCTGATGAATGAACTGTGCTTATATTTTTACTCATTCAAGTTAGATTTGAGAATGAGGCATATCCTTCACCTTCCCTTACTCATGGGCATCTCCTGGGAGTTCCAAGTGCTCAGAGAGAAATAAGTGTAAATCCCACTGAAGCACTTCCTCCTTCTGCCTCAGGCAGCATGCATATTTCATAAGATGAGGTGGCTAATATGTTTAGATCTGAAACTGGGGATATGGTGTGGGTATGTGAGATATTATATTTGAGTAGAAAAGTAATCCTTGACTACTGTAGTTCAATATCATATTTTCTTGGCCTTCCCTGCAGAGAATATGCATTTTAACTACACACAGATCCTTCTTTCCTTAAGAGATCTTGAAACTGACTCTGTGGTTCACATAGAGGCAAACAAAAAATGGAGTATGAGCTAGAAAATAAGAAACATCCCCAAAAATCCATTTTGCGTGTGGTTCTTGTATCTAAATGTCTAAGCAACATAGGCATTTTAGGGGATAAACTGTGGTTTGAAGAGATAGGCAAATATTTGCAACCACAAGTCAAGTGTGCTTGTGTTCACATTTCCCACAAGCATATTGGCTAAATGGGCCTCATGTGAATCTGAGCGCTGACTTCCTGTCAGCCATGCTGACCTGGGCCTCCCAGCACAGCTGCAGGCTTCTGAAGAGGTTGTCCAGTGGAGTGATCCCACATATCTGATGAACCACAGGATGTCAACAAGACACACCCATTGTCCCACATTTGGCAGACTCTACAAAAGAGCAGAGCGAGGCTCACAGGGAGCCAGAGCAGCCCTGACCAGAGCACTCGTCTCTTCCAAATGGGTGTAGCCAAGTGGATTGCATTGAAAAAGAACAAACCCTAGGATAAATCTGGGTTTATCTGGGTTAAAACAGAGAAGCAAAACAGGATTTATCTGTCCTAAAGAATGAAAAAGGAGCTGTGTACCCTTTCATCCTTACCTGAGTTTGAGGGGTGTTGATGGAACAAAATTGTTCCAGCCTCCAGCTTTGCCCTGAATGTTCCAACCTCCCCTCTTTGCCTTAGGAGGGAGAGAAGGTGGTTTAGACTTCTGGTGGTCACATCCTGACACAGGGCAGCTTAGGGTGAGGTCTTGCTATTGGAACTTCATGACAGGGCTCAAATTATGTTCAATTTAAATTCAGAGTAAAGGAAAGGTCATTTGCTATAACTATTTTTCACAGAAGCTGTGGAATCTGTTTACCTCCTTCTCTCTCTCTCTCTCTCTCTCTCTCTCTCTCTCTCTCTCTCTCTCCCAGCTCACAGAAGATGTAATAGTAAGGACCTGGTGTAACACTGTGTGAGCATAGATGCGAGTGAATACACAGGGAAACCAGTGCTGTTCCCCATTAGCTGTGTAGGGCTGAAGAGGAAAACATACTAAACAGCTCTTGCTCCCGAAACATGCTAATATAAATGCATACTGTAAGCAGAATGGTGAATGTACATCTTTGGTATTAAAGTTTCCAGAATCATCAAAGAAGTTTAAGATTTGTTTCCTTGCAGTTTGAGTTCTGGGTCTAAATTATTGCACACTGAAATTGTAAAACTGATAAATCCAGGTGAGTATGTCTGGGAAGTCCAATCAAAGTCCCAATCTCTGTCAATAATCTTACCTTGTCCCCTGTCACGCATCTATCACAAGGCAACTTGGGGTTCTTTCCTAGGTTACCTTTCCCATGCAGTTAGTTAGGGAGGTATTTAGGTTTCTAGACTTATTTGTCTTTGTTTTCTGCCTTGTTTCTAACAATTTTTCTTTAGTAAACATTTACTGTTTTTATAACTGGAAAAAATAAAGATTTAAAGATCAAAAAGATGATAAGGGCAATGATGTATAAATAATTTCTTCCACCGTAGCATGGAATCTATTCTGCTTACTTGCATTTCCTGTGTGAAATGTGAAGTTCATATGCGACAATGTATAAAGATATTTATTTATTATTTTTCTGTAGTTTTCCTCAGTTGTAAGAGAAGAAACAATCCAGTTGCCCATTCAAAAACAGAACTAAAAAGAGAACTTACATCTTTCCACTCAGTCTTTATTAGCCTCTTTCCAGTGGTGTGTCAGGATCAGATTATAGTAGCTGGCATTTATCATTTCTTCATTCAAAATCCCCTCTACTAGCTATTTTGAAATATTAATTATTGCCAGTTGTAGCTACCCTACTATGCTCTGGAACACTAAGAGTTATTCTCCTATTCAATCGTGCCCTATGAATCATGCTCAGTCCTTCGCTCCAGCTACGGAGTCAGTACAAATGTAGCCATTCCTCTTCCCGTTTAATTCAACACCAACCAGTTGATTTCAATCCTTGACAAAAGCGTTTTCTGTGTGTCCCTTTCTCCAATTCCTAAATTTCAAATTCTTTGTTCATCTCTCAGATCATAATACTGATAGTTAGTTCACTGATTTTAAGCATGTGAATCCTCTACTGATAAATTATCTGTAACTATATATTTGTATGCCACCCATTTCAACATCCTTCACCAGGATTTCCAAGTCCCTTATTACTGGCCTTTGCAGAATGATGCAAGTATTTCCATCTAAAATATGACAATATACACTGTTCTATTTGTCCAATAACTCCTGGACACAAAGTGATCATTTCTGCTTCACAGCCTAATGCCTACTTTTCTTGGAATAGTCAACTTCCATTGCCTTGCTAAAGTTTTGTTGGCTTTTAAGGCCTAGATTTAAAAGAATCATTGCTCTGAAAAATCTACTCAAACCACAGAAGTGCTATTCATCTTCTATTTTTTTTTTACCAATGATAATCTCAGACATATTAAACCTGTACACGTATTGCATTGAAGCATTCACAAGTTTCAGACAAGTTGTCTGATTAAGCAGAAAGGGTGCTTTCTTTTAGGGAAAAGACCACACAATAGAAATATATTTTCCTATAATGGATGACACTATGTGTTTCACACAGTTTTTAGTTAATGCTTATTTTGGAATGTAGTAGTAGTGTAGTATTGATTAGGAATAATTTTTTTAAATCACATTAACCAAGTCATCACAAACTTAGTTTTATTCTAAGACAATCGTTTTCACCACTGTGTACAATATCAAGAAGAAAAATTCTATCACATGCAGTTCACTGTAAGATTGCTATTTATACATTTTCCATATTGATGCACTATAAACTTCATTTATTAAAAGAAGGAA